>JAQGBH010001433.1:0-32650 GCA_034698265.1 Sminthurinus aureus | reverse complement strand
AGAACTTTTTTTTCAATCAATAGGTTGAAACTTTTTTTCTTCCTTTGCACAGCTCTAACATCTAAAATTTAGTTCTAGAATCGCCGCTAGGTTTAAATTATAAAATTCAAACGTATCAGAATTCATATGCGACGGCTCATATGATAATATTGTAGTTATTTTTTGAATTTACAATGTCGAGAAAGATGTAAAAAAAGAATTGTAAATATTTCTTAACACTACATTTTAACATAAATACAACCTATGAAATAGAATTTTGAGGAGATGCTAAGTAAAAAAACTTTTATTTGTGTCTGTTCGCTGTGCCTACTGCTTAATGCCCACCCTCACACATTTAGCTGGAGAAATTGTCTCGGCTATACAATTTTTTGGAGGGGAGAAAAGCAAATATCCAGTATCTTTGTCGGTAAAAAATTGAACAAAAATCTTCTTGTTCTTCAAATCTGTAAATCTTTAAATCTAGAATCTGGAATCCAGGATGAACGAATGCAGCAAACGGCTTTCTTTTCCTAAACGTAGAAGACAGAATACAGAATCGTGGAGCGTGGAGATCATATGTAGACACTAGATACATAGAAGCTTATATACATTTCAAAATGTAGCATAGTTTTAGACTGGCGAAAAGAAATAAAAGTTTTCTTCTGTCTTCGACCAGATTTACCCCTCTTTTTTTTATGTGTGTATGTACGTATGTACACTGTACACATATCTGTACATGTTTGATTGGTTGGCTGGTTGCTGTTTGGTTTGTTATTTGTACTTGCTGTCTCCAGTGGGTGATTTTTACTTATGTGTGAAGGGAGAAGAGAGAACCGGATAGAAAACGTCAAGACACGAAACCACTGATTGCTGGGGACTGGAGAATGGAGACTAGAGACTAGATGCTGGAGAAGGAAGAATTTTGTTGAACAATGAGAGTGTTTTTATCCTCCGTCAATTCTGTCTCGTATCTCGTATCTAGTCCCTCTCCCATTCTATCTGTAATCTGTACAAACTTTTCAATTCCAAGTACTCACATGAAAGAGAAATGGATGAAAAGGACATATAGATAAAATGTAGCAAGTATAAAACTGTAGCAAATATTGAATCATGGAGGGAAAAAACTCAGTCTTATAGATTGTAGAATAGATTGTAGATAGACACAACATACAGCACGTTAGAGACATTTATATTATGCATTATACATATTGAAACTTTGATGCAAACAATAGTCTAAAGTATAAAAAGAACGGCAGATCAGATCATCAATCTTTATTCATCTGTAAGAACCTCCTTGAAATTTTTTCACCGATTGCTCCACAATGTAAAATCTACAATCTACCACCTACAAAATTCCACAATCCAGCATTCCATTTCATTCTTAGTTCAGGGAGTAAAAAGTAAAAGGGAGGAAAAATTATATTATTACACAAGCTGCTCAGAAAATTGTTCATCATTTAGTAAACCATAAAGGTAAAATATTGAATATAATTTAATGTGATGGATAATTTTCTTAGATTATTATTGTTTCTTTTTTACTCATCTGCCTCGTCTTTATAGTTTAGAGTTTAGAATTTAAATATCAAATATCTAAAACAAAATTGGATAAAAATTTTCAAAATGAAAAAGCGACCAAGTTTGGATACGGATTTGGATTTTATGTCGTGAGTCTAGAATTTTATACCACAAATTGATGATGTAGTAATGATAATGATAATGATAATGATAGGAATAATAGTAATATTTATTATTATAACAGTAATCAACATAATAATAAATGAAAGGCGTATAACATGTAATATGTCTAGATTTGAGATTTGGGAGATGAATAATAAATACAGTAAACACACAGAAAGGAAATAACAGAGACAAATGAAACGGTGAATATTTAGTGAATGGTGATACATATTGTGGAGGATAAAGCATAAATTTACAATGGAGAGACAAAACTGTTGAAAGCTGTTGAAAGTTGAAATGAATGGGAAACAAAAAGACAAATAACTCAAACAATCATAAAATAATGAAACAACAAATAATAACAAGTCCTCTGCTCTTTCTCTGAATACAAAAGAGAAAGTTGAATTTGGAATGTGGAATTTGGAGTTTGTACATTTTGTACACTGTGCCCAATGTTCATTTCTCATGGTATGTACACAAAAGTGAAATAGCATAATACAATAGTGTATCGTTGTTACAATGTTGTCGTACCGCCATTTAGACACGTACGCCTGCAATTTCTCTCTGTTCTCTCTTCAGTGTTCAGTCCTCATTTTTTGAAAAATGGATTGTACAAAGAGAAAACTTGTCTCTCCATGTTTTGTACGTTGTATTTTGCATTTTGTATTTTGGTCGTGATAATAATAATAAAAGACATGCGTTTTGAGTTTTGAGTTTTGCATAATATTATACAAATGTAATCTACACAATACACAATACAAACCACAAAGTGCAGACCACATCACACGCTTGCTCTTAGCACGCGCTTGAACAGGTTCTGGATTTTCAGATATTTTATTGCTGGGAAATTTGACAAAGAAGTGACAAAATAAAAAACTTTGAGAGACTGTGAACGTTGTGCTGTGTGTAGAAAAATAAATCTAAATGAAAATCAGACGAGGGCTGGTAAGTACGGTTCTTATACTCCTTTTCCCTGCTATTTACTTTATCATGGAAACCACACGTACATCGTAGAATGGGCTATCCTCATCATCTTAAAACGGCTATTTTATTTATTTATCCTCAGCTCTTATCATATATCATATATAATTTTACCTTGTGCATACCTTCTGTGGATTGTGTACAAACAGATACAGATTTTTCACGTTCCTTCAACAACTAGTGTTGATGGTTGATGGATCTGGCAGATTGGATCAAGAGGAGCATTCAAACCCCCGTCGTATGGCGTATCATCAGATGATTGGATAAAGATAAAACACGTATACAGCAGTATACAGGTAAAAGAAAACATTATGTACAATGTACCTACAAGCTTGTTGAAAATGGACAACGGACAATGGAGTCTGCAAGTTTTGATCGTTGGATCCCGTTCTCTTCTGAATAACGGAAACACAACTCTGAACTGGTTATAATGATGAACAGCGTCCAGTAGAAGACAGCAATTTTCAAAAGTGTACAAAACTGAAAGCGAGCTTTTTTTATCTGACAAATCATAATGATTTTAAAATAGTACTTACATTGTATGACCTGAATCATCAAACATCAAAGTATGGTATTTTACCTTTTACCGGTTTAGCGGAAAACTTTACTAGGATTTTGTTTACAAAAATTCAGCCAAAGTTTACCCATCAAATCAAGCTGAAAATGTTTGAGTTTCGAGTTTCGAGTGTTGAATGTCGAATGTCAAATCTAGAATCTAGAATCTAGAATCTAGAACCTAGAACCTAGAACCTAGAACCCAAATTGAAATTTGAAAATATCCGGCCTGAAACCTAAGAAAAATTCCAAGTGAGAAACTTGAGATTTTGGATAATTTGAATTTGATTGTGTGAAAATTTTGAATTTAATTAAATTGAAATTTAAAATCCAAAATCCAGAGCTGCGACATTGGATTGGTGCAATATTATATTATAGTACGGTGTATCGGCATGTAATTTGAGTTGATGTATGAATGTTGAATGTGTGGACTGGATGTTGTAACTGGATATTTTGACACTATTTTTCTCCGTAAATGGATTTTTCATACTTATCTGTATTCGTATTTACGAAACATCATCGTAAAAACACCACAAACAAACAGAACATGCGAATAATACATGTAATTTGTATATCTTTTGCAGTTCACAGTGTAAACTATACAAAAACTATGTGTAATCAAAATATGTTGTTTCTGTTTTGCTTATGCCGATAGTGGAATAAGAAGGGTAAAAGATCACGATTTAGTAAGATCATAGAGAGAGACAGAGAGAGAGAGAGAACTGAATTGAAAATAAGAGAGTGAGAGATGAAATATCAGAACAAGACAAATTGATTCTTTCTTCATCGTATTTTTTCCTTGTTTGATATCTCGTCTTCTTTTTCCTCTTTCCCTCTCTTTCTGTGGGAGAGGAAAAGGGAGATGGAAAATCAAGCAAAGTAGGGAGTAGAGAGTTGAGAAAAGATGCACTCGCTGTATGGTGTTTGGTTATCTTATTGGTTCTTGGTCCTATTGAGTTTCACATCATTCATGTCCTCGACCAAAGACGAAGAAGACGATGATGCAGAAGAAGAAGAAGAAAAAGAAGAGATATCAAGAGAAAATCTCTTAACAAATTGAATTTCCAACTATCTAATACGTGGGTAAGAGTTTTGTGTAAACCAAAGAAATAGTAGAAATTGGAGAAGCACCAAGCACCAAGCACCGAGATGGCAAAAGATAAATCCATACTTTCATATTACACAAAGATAGGGAATACGTACAACCTTTAACGTACAACGTACAATGTCCCTATCAAAGTGTGCAATGTGCATAGCTCGATTTCATCATGTTATTTTTATTATCCTCCCCAAACTCCAAAGTCCAAAGAAACTCGCTATCAAATATCCAATAGCAGTGATCAATTATCAGTATTATGCTCAAACACCCTAACCCCTCAACTCCCGCTTTCCACTTGAAAGCTCAAATAAGAAAGGCTAAATTTCAAAAGTCAAAATTCAAGATGGAGAAAAGAGGGACAGAAATCTAATACTTTCTCACAAAAACAAAATTTATTAATTACCCTCATAACTTTTCAGCAGACTTCAGCCTGAGGTTTGAGTTTTCTCAGTTATCAATAATTATCAGTCGCCAGACAAATGCACTGATGTAAACTAGTTTTTAGCACTTGAACAATTTTAAGCGATAAATGTACGCAGGTCTAGAGTTACAGGGGTACATGATTTTGACTTTTGACTTTTGGTATCCGATTGCCTAAAATTTGCATTGCCTGTTGTCTATTAATGCTCAAGGTTCAAGATTCAAGGTTCTAGATTCTAGATTCGAGAGATTACTGGTTTATCTACTCTGTTATAAAAGAGGTCACTGCCCACACTAAATTTTTTGCAAAGGATTAAAATTGAAAAACTGATTCTGCTTGAAGCTTGAGGCTTGAGGGAGGAAAGAAGAGAAAGGAAGGAAGGATAAATTACACTGATGGAATATTAATAGAAAACAATCTACAATCTACAATCCAGGATCTTGACTCTTGACGTTTGATTCTTGTTTCTTGTTTCTTTATTCTTTACCATCGCTTCATTTCTGGATAAAAAAGCCTGGAGAAAGTAAGTAGATACTTTCTGTACTCAAAGAGTCTAGAGTCTAGAGTCTAGAATCTAGAATCTAGAATCTGGAGTCTGGAACCGGGAATATGAAGCTCACAAGTCAGTAAAATGAATAGTAATGAGATGGAATATTATGGTAAAGAGTAATGGGAAGGATGAAGAGAGTATGACGGATTTTTGCATTATTTTCCCTCTGTTTTGTGTTTTCTCCTCTTTCAGCAGCTCCAATTTCAAGTTTTTATCTCAAGCCCATCTCCAATCTCCAGTCTCAAATCTCAACCAAATCAAACCAACTCAAACCAAACCAAGTCAAGTCATGGGGAGCATAACCAAGCCAAGCAAAGTCAAGGCAGAGTTAATTTGTTTCCCATTTCATTTCTCTTTTTTCTCGTCTTTCTCTTGAACCGCGAATCCCCAAATAACAAAAAAAAATATCCAGACTCCAGACTCCCAGTTGGATCAAAAACCGATAGTCATATACGATACAGATGTAGAAAAACATGCCCAGAGTACAAAAACATGAGACTCTAGACTGTAGACTCTAGACTCTAGACGGTAGATTGTAGATTGTAGACGCAGAGCAAAAGAGAGAGAAGTAGAGTAAATACCACAAGATTTTGTATCGTGTATGTATATGAACTGTAATTGCTTTCTATAACTCTTGACTCAGTTTGTTTTTCCCATTGTGTATTTGCAAATGTGTATCGACGAACGGCTGATTCCTGATTCCTGGTTTTGGGTTTTATATTGTACTTGATGACGTAAAGAAAACCGGACTAAGATGAATGAATAGCTCGAATCTCGAGTCTCGAGTGGAGAGTGGAGAAAAGGAGGAAATAATATATAGAAGTTTGTGGAGAGTTTGAGTGAGAGTGCGAGTTGAGCTTCACATTGGATGTTGGATGTTGAATGTTGTTCAAAGAAGAAAGAGAAGAAGGAGAGATAGAAAAAGAGAAAAAGATTTGGTGAAATTTCGTCTCTAGAGAGAATCGTATCAATCAAAATCTGTATGGATGAACATGGTTTGTTTGTTTACTATACCCTTCCCTTTCTTTCCAGCCTCTTGCCTTGTCTCTCTTTCTACTTCTCTCTCGCTTTCTTTCTTTCTTTCTTTCCTTGGTTTGTCGTGGAAATCCAAAGAAATTTCTACTGCTTCCTCTGTTTCTCTATTCTCTATATCCAAGTCTATGTCTGTGTCTGTGTGTTTTCCTCTCTCTTCAAGTTCTTCATCTCCTTTTTTGTGTTTTCTGTTCTCCTCCTCCCAGCAACTAGATAAAAAGAATTTACTTTGCCTTCTCTCCTTTCTGGTTTTTTTTTCGTTTTCTGTTTTCTAGTCGGAAATATATCTACGATACGAAACACGTCTTCACACATTTCCACCATCCGCCAATCCAAAACCAAACCAAACCAATCCGATCTAACTCGAAACTCAAACCTGAGCTACAGCTAGAACTAGAACGACAAGGTGGATGTGAATGTTAAAGTCGATGCTGATGCTGATGCTGATGCAAAGTCAAAGTCAAAGTCAATGTCGATGTGGAATCGTACTCGTAATCTCAATCCCAATGACCCAATACTTTCCATTTCTGTACATGTGTCTCACTGCATGTCTCGGAGCTCGAGTTTTCTCCCGTCCCTGTCTCACTTTTTCCTTTATCTTTCACATTTCCCATCCTTCTTCCTCCGTACTCCGTACTCCTTGCTGAACTCTGTTCGGATCTAATGAAACAAATTTATTTCCTCCCTTTCATCCCACTTTCAACCTCATTATCCACACTTCCCGCTTCCTATCTTTTCTCTTTTCTCCTTCACCTCCACTTTCACTTTACTTTTCTCCTTCACTTTCACTTTCACTTTGATTTTCGCCGTCTCCATTGACAAAGTCTTGAGACCTGAAATCCTGGAGACGAAACCAAAACCAAAACCAAACCAATCGATGAATCCACTTTGTCTCATTTTGTCTCTCTGATTGACAGTTTCCGCTAGTCCGGAATCCGGAAACGGGAATTGTGAATCTTTGATTCTTTGATGATTTGATTCTTGACATTATTTAGTCAGTACGCTTTGAGCTTTGAGTCTTGAGCCTTGAGCCTTTGAGTAGTAAGCCGTGTTACTTATTACTTATTACGTATTACGAATTAAGAGTATCATATTAATGCTAAAAAATGGAAATTCTGGTACAAAAACTACTGACTACATTCGTGGTAGAAAACTAGAAAGATCAATGATCAATGTTCAGCATAATGCACGGGACATACAAGATGGGATGAGCGGGCGCAGTGCGTAGTGTGTAGGGTCGAGTTTGTAGTGAAAGTTACCTGTTGTAAAAATGTAATTGGAATTGATGAGCACTGTCACTTTTGAATGAGGTAGCTTGTCCATTGTACATTGTACAGTGTACACTTATGTACTTTCTTCGCTACATCTGTGAACTTTCTCCTGTTCTCTTCCTGTGTGTACATTGTACAATACATGTAGTAGCGTTGGATTGGAATGCTGGAGCTGGAACTGGAGTGGAGCTCAGGAGCCGACTAGGGTGTAATGGGGAAAGGAGAGTTCCATCATTAATCTTCCAGTTCATCATTGTCTTTTTCGTCTTCCTGAACTATTTTCCTGTTCAATCCAATCCAGTCCAATCCAGTCCAAACCAAACCAGGTCCGATCGGATGGAAAGTGGAAAGTAAAGATAGTGTAAGATGATACAAGTGAAGGTATAAAATACGAAACAGAAAAGCAAAACCTTATTCCAGGTTACTGGAGCTTCTGCATGAATGTATGGATCAATGCACTAAAGCTTCAAGGTCTAGATCCAGATCCAGATCCAGAATTAGATTTGTATCATTTCTCCAGACTCCAGACTCCAGACTCCAAGCCAATGACAAACATGAAAGGTTGCGAGACATTGAGACGAGATCCCTTGTTTCAACAAAACTTTTCTTCTACTTTCTTTTCTGGCTCAACGAACCAAACCGAAGCAAAAGCATCGTATCACACATGCAATTTTACAAATACATTCATTCCTGTAAATTCCAAAGAGCGGCTTATTAACATTATTATTATTAATATTATTAATATTATCATCATCACTTTAACCAGAAGCAAAGAATTGTAGAGAGAGAGAATATTGCAAATTTGATCATATATATGTATTTTCATTGGACAGACGTGGACGCGATGCTGGTGCTGATTCTGATCCTGGAGAACTGGGGGAATCCGACGGTTCGTTCAATAGATGAAAAGATGTCAGATGCCGCAGATCACAGATTGTGGGCTTTTAGATGTGGGATGTGGGATGTGAGATGAGGGAATAATTTGAAATTATGGTACCTTAATGCCTCATAAAGTTGAATCACAAGTTGTGTCACATCATGACAACTATTGATACCCAATGCCAAATATCAAACGACTGTTACCATTCCATACATTTTACACATTTTGCACACAAAACATAGACGAAACCATAGACTAACAACTAAACAACCATTGAATATTGAACAAGAAATTAGGAATTCTGTTCAATGTTCAATGTTCAGTGTACATTGTTCATTGTATAATGCAATGATAATGACGAGTTGATTCAAGTGATGAATACCAAATTCAGCAATTGAATAAATTCTCTCCCGATGAATCCAAATTTGAATTGAAAGGATGCTCCAAAACATTTATCATATTCATATTCATCAACCATCAACATTCCAACATTCAGCAGTACAACTGTACTTTGTACT
The DNA here is from genome assembly GCA_034698265.1 of Sminthurinus aureus. NCBI lineage: Eukaryota > Metazoa > Arthropoda > Collembola > Symphypleona > Katiannidae > Sminthurinus > Sminthurinus aureus. Next base: position 23,687 of record JAQGBH010001433.1, on the reverse strand, counting down.
CCACCTTTGAAATGGACTGGATTGATCATGGATGAACGATGAACGGTGAATTAATAAAATATTCAAAAGTTGGATTTACCTTCTGTTTTCCATTTTCTAGTTTATCCATCACGACCTACTTCCTCTTTTACGACTGACATCTGTTTTTACACAAGTAGCAAAAACCGATGCCAAAGTCAGTGCCGGAGCTATCACAATGTGTATTATTTATATGCACTCTACATTCTACATTCTACATGCTACATGTTCCTTATCATAATTTTCCAGGGATTTTAATCATCACCACAATATTTTTTCAAAGAACCTTGATTACACTATCGCACACTGTACCAGTTGAAATCAATTTTTTAGCTGTTTTTTACAGTATATTAAATAGCAGTTAAAATATCTACAATCTACAATCTACAATTTGTCCTACGGCAAAATCAGGGATGAGGGTTGATTCTCTTCATGTTGTTTTTTTTAACCCCCTGAATTGAATCACAAAACAAAGACGATGCTTGTTTTAATTTGTCCAGTTCTTTATCCATTTTGACCAACTTATTAGGATGTTTGATTTTTTTTGGCAATCAGCGAACAGCGTCCTAGTTGTCTAGAATCGAGAAAACATTTACGCAGCAATGTCAGCTGGATCGTTGCTCCAGTTTCCTTTCTCGCCCTTTCATCCTTTCAATTCCGGTCTCTCCATCAATATCCAATAGTCCATACTCCATACATTTCTGGATCAAATTCTTTGCACTCCTCAAAAATGATGATGATGATGTTGGCCTCTTTCAAATCTTGCAATGTTTGACGTTACACACGTCGATGGATGGATGGATATTGGCATTAGCACTTGAGATTTGGCATGCATTCCTATTCTCACTCTCCTTCCTCATTCCTCCACATCACCATCACGATCCACGTTGGCATTGGCATTGGCATTGGCATCCACACTCATATTTGTACAGCGGAGTTGAAAATAGAACTAGAATCTAGAATCTAGAATCTAGAATACATCAAGGAATCGAGGAAAAAGTAGGGGAGAAAACGTTGCTCTCCCTCTTTCTTTCTTTCTTTCTCAGTCTCTCTGTAGGGAAAATGAAATGTGGGCTAATGTATTCAAAGCTTACCATAAGAAGAAAAGAAAGGAAAAGACAAAGCTCAAAGCTCCTTTTCTCATCCACATCCATAACTACCATCTCCCGTCTACTCTCTGTTTTTCCTCTTAGTTTTTCTTACACCTTAAAATATTCAAGCAGTTCTTTCTTCAGTTTTGAGAGCAGCTTCCACATCAATATCCATATCTTTATCCATATCGAATATGCATGTAAATATGGACCTGCACTCTTTGTTTTTTATTTCTCCTCTTCTCTCTTCTTGACTTTTCCATTCTTCTATTCTTCTTTTCTTCCACTTTTCCGTACTTCCTACGTATAAGACAGAGGTGGGCACTGAGCAATGTGCATTGTACATTGAACATGTCTATAAATATAATATATTATGTAGGTAAAAATGTGCACATTATACATTCTGCATTCTGCATTGTACAAATGCTAGAGGAGTCCTATGAGGAACTCGTCATGAAATCTGTTAGTTCTTTGGCATATCTATAACTCAAGTGTGTGCGTGAGTGAGGAGAAGTCAAAAAATAGAGGAATCGAGAGTCGAGAGTTTCCTTTTCAAATTTTACCTTGTGTTCACTGAGGAGGAAGTAGAGAAACAAGGGAGGAGGACTGTGAACTAGAAAACTAGAAAACTAGAAAGAGTTTCGTACGCTCTGAATTTGGAGCATGGAAAATGGCAAATGGAAAAATGGGTAAATTTTAAAGTGGGAAGAATGGAAATTTGAGAATGCACAACCTAACAATGTACATGATACACAGACTGACTCTTATATCTTTTTGTGGAGAAAACGTAGGGAGGAGATATTGTCACGTGATGAAGGATTTTTTGGAGAAAATGGAGAAAGTGGAGAAAGGAGAGAATTTGCGTTTGAGGAATTCACATGTATGAATAAAGAATATATTTTATATTTTATTATACATCTAGGAACCAGGATCTAGTATCTAGAATCTAGAATCTAGGATGAGACAGAGGATGAGCCTTGTTTTCTGTCTCTGTCTCTGTCTATCTCTGCCTGTCTGTCTTGTCTTTCAACTCTCTTTCTTATTTTCTTTCCTTGTTCTACACTCCAAATTCTACAGCTAATGCAAAAAGTCATGAATATAGAGAATGGAAAATGGAAATGCCCGAGTGTAAGCAAGAGCTTTCCTTCACCAGCACCAGCATGCAGATGGGCAATGAATTCCAAGAAAGGAAAAAACTACAGAGGAAAACGGAGACGAGGAGGAAGAACAAGTAAAGTGAGGAAAGTATAAAGTATAAAAAAGTGGAAGGGAACAAGAGGATGAACAAGAGGAAAACGGTTTGAACGTGAAGAGAATTATTCCATTTGCCATAAGAAAATAGAGGTTGTGAGGAGGAAGATCGAAACTGTTCTGAATATTAACTGAGATGGCTTTCCTTCCAATTTACAATGATGGATTTGCCACGAGAGACCTTCCATTCTCTTTTTCTCCTACTGCTTCTTCTTCTTTCTTCCACTTGATCTTCCCATACATACAGTACGGTAACTCAAGTACATTCTGTACTCTTTATTCTCCAGCTTTTTCAGTTATTTCTCCCGGTTTTCCCCTTTTACCCATCTCCCGCTCTTCCTCGTTTATGACCTGCTTTTTGAGTTGTTGAATCTTGAGTCTAAAGCATGTAGACTACTGAACTGTACACTGTACAATAATGTATTGGATTAAACCAGCGACTAGACTACTAGACTACTAGAACCACAATAAAATGTCAGTCGAGCTAAAACTCCCGCTTCAGCTCCTCTTACATTTTTTTCCGTGTAGAACAGTAAAAACAAACAAAAAAGTAAAAAGAAGAGTAGAAAAACTAAAACTAAATTTGAACAAGAATTAAAAAGATTGAGGGAGCTCAAAGAACTGAAAGACAGGTTAACGATTATTTAACCCACCGCATCACTTGCCCTACTTAAAGTTGACTTTTATTTTTCATGTCAAAATTCATCAACATTCTATTCAATTTTAAAACTTGTACGCTGATGTGTACATGATATGAAAAATTAGGAAAAGAAAACGAGTTTATCAAGGAAGTTGAATAGTGGGTGAAATGTGAAATGTCACACATGCTCAATGCTCAATGCTCACATAATCATCAGAATTAAGTCTCTTTATTTAGACTAATTCCTTTGTGTTTTCCCATTGCTGCTATTTCTGTTGCTTTTGTCTTTTGTCTTTTGCCACGTGTTTAACGGTTCAAGTGCTCAAAGCTCAAAGCTCAAATGCCCAAGTAAAACTTTTAATGCTGGATCTGCCGTATCTACTTTTTTCAAGTCCTTCACAAGTTGCTCTTGTTCATTTGTTCATCATCTTTTACAAGCGCCTCACGTTCACTTGTTGTCTAAATATTCACAGCTTGTTACGGCCACCAACTCCTGTCCTGCACTTATATAACTTGTCCTGTTGCTGTCTTTGTCTTTGTCTTCGTCTCTGTAGCTGTCGCTGTCGTCTTCTCGTCTTCTGGTCACTCCTCACTTATTGTTTAAATCTGTCTGGGCCTGTAGTTCAAGTAGATGGAAAAGGGAAGATGGAGGATGCTTGAGACTTTCCTTAGCTTTCTCCTTTCTCCAGGAAGCTTTGATTATCTCAGTAGACATCTAAATCTCAATCTGGAGCTGAATCTTAATCTAGGTCTGGAGTCTGGAGCTGAAGCTGAAGCTGAAGCTAGTGGTGGAAATGTGAATATGAAAAGGATGGAAGATGGGGGAGGAAATGCTCATGATTGTTGATTATCTGTCACTCAGATCAAGCTTAAGCCTCAAGTCTTGAGTCTTGAGTCTTGATCTGAGCAAAGTCTGGAAGTCTAAAGGACTGGAAGAGACTTAGGCTAGACGGCCGAGTGTATGGCAGCGATAAAAATGGAATGAGACACTGATATTTCCTAGTTGTGAAAATGCGTAGATGACTAAAAAGAGATTCTACTCGCATTTACTCATTTATTCAACTATCAACTATCAACAATCCACCCGCTTCTTCCTCCTTTCCTCTAAGAAGGAGAGAAAGAAAAGGCGCTGAAGATGAAGATGAAAATGAAGATGGCGATGACGGTGAATAATATGAGTAAAGGGGGAAAGTACCGGATGTAAATAGATATTAGATACCTTGGCTTGGTTTGGTTTCGTTTGGTAAGCAAACTCTCAAGACTCATTTATTTGCATTAGTCAAGCTGGAAGCTGGAAAATAGAAAGTATAAACTAGGCGACTGAGTGAAATCTAAATGATTAAGTGATTCTCTTCAAGTCTTCCAGTCGAGTCTCAACTCTAAATTCTAAGCTAGCGGAGTAACATTAGCTGCAGGATTTTCACTTTCTCCTCCTTCCGTAAGCTTCAAACCTCTTCTTTGCTCAGACAGAGACCAACAGAGAGACAGACAGTCGTCGGGGAAGAAATTTAGAAGTCTGCCATTCAGTCAATAATAATAATATGGTTTTGGTGGTCGTTTTTGGCTTTGAATTTGGCTTGGGATTTCCGAATTTGGAATTTAGAATTTGGATTGGATTGTAACTCCAGCTTCAACCACTGAAAATCTGTTATCCATTATCCATTTGAATTAAATCCAATCGCTCGTTATTCCTCACATCTTTACCATACACCATACAACATGCAAATGGTACAAACTATTCAGATTATCATCACGTATAACTGTTATATGTATACAATTCCGTTTTACTAACCAATATTCAATAAAGATGGGGAAGAAATACAAAATAGAGTAAGCAAGAAACAAAAGGTATTTTCATTTATTTTATTTGTCGGATGCTCAATTTGAATGTCCTTAATTAAGGGGAAAAAAGGGACTGTGAATCCTTTTCAAAGAGAAATTGGTGCAAAATTTTCCACAGATTTTAGATTTAGATTCCGATTGAGAATTTTTCAATGTTGACCGTTTCGATGGTTGATGGGGAAAGATCAAGAATCCAGATTCCAGAATCAAGAATCAAGAATCAAGATAAAACCTTTGAGGTTTATCGCTACTAATATGCAAATCGGTGTTCACAAGTCACGTACACGATTGGAATTGGGACTTGAGAAAGTTGAGAAATTTTACTCCATAAAAAAGTAGAATTTTCCCTCACTTTGACTCCGTTCAACGACAACGACAAGTCAAAGTCAACTTGAAACTTTTCTCCTCTGCTTTCGCCATTCACCATTTTTCCTTGGGTACTTTGTCGATATGTATACATTTTACATAGATATTCTTAGCCATTGAAATACAGAGGGAAAAAGTCCTAGTCCCAGATTTAGTCATACTCATCTAGATTCTAGATTATAGATCGTCTAGATCGTCAGAGAGCAGAGAGCAGAGACTAGAAAGTCAAAAAAGTTGTGAAAGCCCACGTTGGCAAAAAATAAATGGAGAAAGAGTAAAAAGGGAAAAAAATTATTGACGTTCTGATTTAAAGTCGTCCCTTTTATTTCTCACAAATTGCATATTTACCCATCAAAACTAGTCCTCTTCTTGCATATACAATGTGCAATGTACAATCTCCAGTTGAGAATTGAGAATGAAATGGCACTGTGAGGAATAATCTACAATCTACAACCTTGGCGTATGTAAAGCATAAAGTATAAACTTGATATAACTTGAAGGTTGATCCTTGATCCTTGATTCTTGATTCTTGATGGTTGATGGTTGATCGGGAAGGAAAAGCTTTTAGCCACCCTCTCCCTTCCATCTTCCATCTTCCATCATCCCCGTCCCATCCCGCCCCCACCAAATTACAATCTTTCCTTTCACTTTCATTCTATCATTTGATATTTGATCAAAAGAATAGTTGGAAAAGTATGGAAAAAGAAAAGTTTTTCAACCACCTCTATTCTGCATTCTCCATTCAGTATTCAGTCAGTCATAAGTTTAGCTGAGTTTTGAGTTAAGTTAGTCGCCGACCTAAACTCTAAACTGGATGTAGAATCTAGGATCTAGAATCTATAACCTAGAAGCAAAATCAGAGGCAGAGTCAAACAAAGCACGAGGATTCTCCATTACAAAGGAATTATGGCCGCTGACGTCAATTTATGCAGACTTTCCAATGTCCTATACATCCTCATTTTGCTTTCTCCGTTGAAGGTTGTAGGCTGAAAGTTGTGGGTGTTCTAGACTGTACACTGTAGATGTCTGTACATTGTACATATGAAAACATGTATATGTTCGAGTGAGGAAGGATAAAGGCAGCAAAGCAGTGAAAAAGATCATACATGTTTCAAGTTCCAACAGCCAACATCCAAGATCCAAGATGTTTACAGTAAAAAAGAAGGAGAAGAGGAAAAGTTAAGAAGAAAGAGTCCTTTAGAAAATGCGTACACATCCCATTCCAGAAAATTACCTACATTACTCTTTTTCTTTTTTTTTCTTGCTTTCCTTCTCGTTTTTTGTGCCTCAGCTGAACCTAGATATTAGATACGTATTTCTGGCTATTTGTCTGTATGCATGTATGTATGTATGTATGTATGTCTGGATTCAAGTATGAAAGAGCGGAAGGATTGCCAATGTCAGTAGTGCTACAATGTATGTACATGATGAAAACACATGTGCTTGTGTTCATGTATATGGTAGAGAAAAGTATGGAAGAACCGAGGAGAATCGTCAAGTTTTCCATTTAGTTGAAGATTCAAGAGCTATTCATTTAATAACAGCTCATTTTCACCATTTCTTCCCAATTTACACTGATTTCACCATATTTTATGAGCAAGAGCAAGAGCAGACTTACAGAGGATGTGCACATATATTGTACATTGTACATTGTACATATTATATTATATACAGTGTGTGATGGGACGGTGTATCTATTATTTCTCTGTACTTTAGTTGCTACTTTACACTTCCAGCTCCAGCTCCAATTCCTTCCCACTTGAACATTGAACAGCCAATATGAACAAACCCATTTTATTTGATGCGCCCTCTCATCCTCTCGTATGCTCAACGCTAACAACTCAAAGCTCAAAGCTCAACTCTCAACGCTCGAAACATAGTCATTCCCTTAAATCTCACTCAACACTCAACGCTCAACGCTCAACATTCAACACTCAACAGCTTCACTCCTTGTTTTGTCTTTGACTTTTTCCGCTATGGCAGCTCTTTAAATTTTTGTATGAGCCTTGGAATTGGAATTGGACTTTGGTCTGGCCTGAAAATTAGAGTGCAGTCAAGTGCAGTACAGTTAAAGACTTTAGATGTTCTTTGGACGTGTTAGATTTATTTACTGCCATATTTAAGACATTTCTCATCACTTTATTTCTCGTCCATTTACTACTTCTCGTTTGCCATTTCTGTTTCTATTTCCATTGCAATTGCCACTTCCACGTCCACCACCATTATCAACACATAAACACAAAGATGATGCTAAGAAACAGCCAGAATCCTGGATTTTTTTTCATATTTTTCATCAAGATGATGAAAAAGGGAGGAAATGGAAGGAAAAAGATCAAGGCTCAAGGCAGCCAAATTTTTATTGATATTATCCTCAAATTATTACACACTCAAAGTTACGATTATTGTTCAAAATTACAGATAATTTTACACCCCTTTTCCCTTCCTTCCTTTCGAGAGAGACAAGGAAAAACATGGAGTAACTACAAGGGAAGATTTCTGTGATGTCTACAATAGGTATGAAAACTGTATCATATTATAGCTTAATTCACTACGATCTACTGTTTACATGTACACTGTACACTGTACATTGTACATGGTAGTTTTTACAAGAAATAGAGCGAGTTTTGAGTTTTGGTACACATGAGCATCTGCAAAAATACAGCAGAAAAACGAGCACGTGTAGGTGCAGTGTTCAAGTGACTGTGATTTAAATATTTGAATATGTTGGAGGAAATTACCTGAAGGAAACGGGTCATGACTCACGACTCACGACTCAAGACTCAAGACTCTAGATTCAAATATATCCACAAACGCTTTCATGCGACTCAAACTTCTGAGGAGACATGCAGGATGTATTAGAAAAGGGACCTTACAGACTCAGAAGTAGAAGAAGAAGACATATAATGGCTTCATCGAGTGGATGTGGATGAATGAATGACTAATGAGTGAGGTAAACGTGAGTGAAAGTTAAACTGTGCACTGTACACTGTACAATACAGTCTGTAGAGCAAAGAATCATTGAATGCTTGAAAAAGGACGGAATCCAAAATCCAGCTGATGATGAGGAGAAAGGAGATCTGCCTACTACCTACTGCCTACACTATACTCTATATACTAAACACTGTCCTTTTTGGTATAATAGAATGAATAATAGGACGGATTTACAGTGAAATTACGGATTGACTCGAGTCTAGAGTTTACTCTAGAATCTAGAATCTAGACTGTTGGCTTGGCTTGGCTCGGTTTGGTTTGGCTGGTGTCTTAAAGGGAAAAGTGGGATGGAGGATGGAGGAGAATGACATTGCAAGGGAGGAGAAAAGATGCCAGATTTTGGATTTTGACTCAGAAAGGAAATGAATTGACTGACGGCTAAAGCTGGAAAGAAACGGAGAGTAGAGAAAAAAGTATCAAAATGTCGAGTAACAGCTATACGAATATACAGACTAGAGACTAGGTTAGACATTATACACTAGACACTAGACATTAGAAAGAGTAGAGAGAAGAGAACAGAAGACAAGCAAAGACAGGCAAACTTAAACTGTACGTTGTACGTTGTACTTGGTGCAAAGAGAGATGGAGAGAGATGAGCTGACTTGAGCTGAGTTGAGTTGAGTAAAGGACGTTTCATTTTTAGGTCTGCCTTCTATATTTCATCTGTTTATGTAGATATGGACCTGTATATATGTATTGTGTATTGTGTGTATGGTGGAACAAGAGACGGAGGAAACGGCGAAAGAACAAGAGAACAAGGCGGAATGAAACGTTGACTTGTGAAAATAATTCATTTCCTCTTTGCTCTAAACTGATGCGCTGTACTGTGTACAAATTTACTAGCATATGATAGCACATGTACTCTATACTCTATAGCATAGATTATGGAGTATGAAGTATAGTCGTATAATATAATATAATATACAAAGAAGTTGCAACTTGCTCCTCTCCACTTTATATCTACTTAATGCTGGATTCTGTATTTTGGATTCGGGTTTGGGATTTTGGATTTTGGATTTTGTATTTTGGCTTCGTTTCATATGACAATGACGGCGTTCTTGTTCTGTTCTTCTGTGCATTGTATTGTGTATGCAAGTGGAAATATGAAGTTAAATCTCTTCTCCCGTTCTTCCTGTCTCCATCCACTCCTTGTTCTTGTTCTTCTTGTTCTTCCTCTTTGCAATCTTGTTTATAATACTCCTTCATCATTACATGTGCACACTGTCATTGTGCATTGTGTATACTTGTACCGTACAATGTATAATGTATAGATATTATACGGTATAAAAGTATTATTATCCTTTTCACTTGTCTCTGTATAAACTGCATTGCTATGGAATAGGCTGATGCTTGATGCTTGATGCTCCTGCTGGTTCAGGATTTAGCTAGATCCTAGAAGCTAGAAGCTAGTCAAGTGAGAGCCGAATTTGGAACCAGATTTCTCTTGTGTCGGATAATCCATCTTGTGAATGCTTGAGCATATTTCATTCTTCACCATTCACCATTCACCAAATTCCATTCACCATATTGTTTTGGATTTACATAAAGATTGTTTCAACCTTAAGAACTAACAGTAAGCTCCACACTGCACATGTACAGAAGTACAAGTAAATTCTGTTTAAATGCATACGTTTAGAGTTAGACTTCAAATATAGATATAGATATTGAATTGCGGTAGATACATACATACATATTTCGTTCTTTCTGTTCCATGTGCTTGAATCAAAGGATGAATTTTTCTTTGATATTTTCACATTCCTTACTACTGATATTCACTACTTTACATTATTTATATCGTATCTAACGCCTCTTCCCCATTTGAACGGTGCACTACAAAGGTACCTACAAAGGATAAACGACAAACGGCACAATGCAACTCGTAACTCGTAAATTTTACATTCACCTCAACGATGACCCTTCATTTCACCTCTGTCTTTCTCTCTCTCTGTCTTTCTCTCTTGGATGATAAAATATGACATGATGAGATCGAAAAATTGAAATTTCAAAATTCACGGGATCGGCAAGCGTAAGGTGTAAAATCCAGAAGGCAAAATTTTGAAGAATAGTGAAAAAAATCATAGAAAATAGAAATATTGAGTAATAAATCCGAAATTCTGGATTCTGGATTCTGGATTCCGGGTGGTGCATTTTAATAGTTTTAAATGCATAAAATATTACTGCTGTTGGAGGTTGCAGGTGCACTTATTTTATATTTTATATTGTATTTTTACTTGATACTTGATAGGCAAAAGATAAAATTGATGAACGGTGTTTGAATAAGGTCAATTTTGATTTTTATTCCCCTGGGAAATAATAACCGCAGTGTACACTGTAGATTGTACAGATTGCAGATTACGGATGTATGTCAAACGTATGGTTGCTCTCGGTATTTTGTTACAAAAGTGAGTTATACTTGTACATTACACAGATACAGCTAAACGTATCTAGTATCTAGGTGAGAATAAATAAATGATGATGGATGGGGTGATTTAAGTTGATGGAACCAGATTTTCCCAGGAGATTAAAAAAGATGCATGGGCAATTGGAGACTTGATTGTGGTACTGATACTGATATTGAGTCGGGTTGATCCTGCTGCTCCATATTCCATTTTCAATGGAGAATTGTGAATGGTGAAGTTCCAATTTTCTATTGTCTTTTTCCTACAGGAAGACAGGCAGACGGGAAGACGGGAGCAGAGTTGGATAAATCGATAGATTTAAGACGTATTGGAAATGGAAAATGGAAAATGGGGAAATGGAACAGAAGAAAATTGACTCTATCCACCATATTGATGTACAATGTACAATATGTACATCGTTTAGAGTCAATATTACAGAGTACTTTGAATAGGCTAAACTCTGCACCCTTTACAGTTTAACTGTGAAAATCCATGTGATGTAATGCTACATATAATGCCGCATTCACATTGAATTCAAAACTTTACATACGTAAAAAATTTTCTTACGTTTACGTGAGGTTTGATACGTAAGAATTTTGTTCCGTTTTTACGTGTGAAAAGTTGAATCATTTCAACTTTGTCCAAATGCATCCGCACGTAAGAAAACGAAGCGTGTACGTAAGAATTGAGCTTACGGAGGAGACTCAATGTGAACGCTTTTTACGTATACGCTTCAAAATCCTTACGGAGGTGGATACGTAACTTACGTAAGGTCCAATGTGAATGGCCCATAACACATACTTTTTCCTTTGACTCTAGACTCTAGAATCTAGAATCTAGACTCTAGACTCTAGATTGTACTCTTTAAGTACTAGTTTTTACATGCGTACGTGAGTTGAGATAAAACATTCAGAATCAAGACATTAGTATCAATTTCCATTCACTTTTTACATTTCCATTTCCATCCTTTTTATTTTATTCTACATACGCAATCTTCCTCCTTTTTACAATGCAAATCAAGGGTGAACATTGAACATGTAAAATGTACAGACGTTTATCCTTCTTATTTTCGTGTATTGTATATTTGATATCGATTGCTCTGCAAATACACTGTTTGTATTTACATTAATTTCAAGAGGTTTGAAACTACATAAAATTGGGAAAATGCCATGCTCTTGTCGATTTTGATGTTGATGTTGATGTTCCTGCAGATCGAGCCAATCCATCAAAATGCATTTATTTATCTCCAAACAAAAACCAAAACAGTGAACATATTTTACTTTTAGCCCATATTCTTTTTTGAATGTTCTACTTTTTATTATTCACATTTCACATTTAACATTTTTTGATACTTTGGTTTTACATGGAGCATGGAGCATGGATATAACTTTAGAATTTAGAATGAATTTTACATTGTACATTTTGTTTTTCATGTTTTTTTTGGTTTTCTTGTTGTACTCACATTTTTTGATATTCATGAATAAAAACAGACTTTTTTCCAGAGAAAAATAACAGAAACAAACTAAACCAAAACATAAACTCGAAAGTCTAAACTCAACAAGAATTTGATGGATGTGAAAGGATATGCCTGAGTAAAATTGAGGTTCTCGTGGAATAAATTGAAGGAGAAAGAGCATCTCCTAAATCCTAAATCCAAAGTAAATGCACACGAGTATATGAATTTAATCAAGGATTTTGTGGTTTGGGAAGAAACACACACACAAGCTTCGTTCTGGTTTCATTCTTCCTTGTTCTCGAACTTTGTACTTTTTACTTTCTACATTACATTGTTGAGGACGGCGGGTCGAGGAGTCTCGACATTCTACATAAAATGGTCAAAATATTTTGTATTTTTTACTTACTCGCGGATAAAGTTTCAAGGCTAATCGAGTGAGAAGGAAGTGGATTAAATAAGTTGCGGAACCCGAAACCGAATCCGAAACTTAAACCAAAACCGATGCCAGTGGCGATGCGATGAGACCGTCCAGTTTTTTACGACACGTTTTTAGTCTGTAAAGAAAGAAAACCCGAGACTCTAGACTCCAGACTCCATATTCGAGCCTCAAGATTATATGAGCTGACGGCATAAAAAATGTTGGACAGCTTGTGATGATTTATTTTGTAATGTCGAGCCCCTTCTTCTTCTTGGTCTTCTTCGTAGTCTTTTTCTTTCTCCAAACATACATGGAGAAAAGGGGAAAAGGGCAGCTGAAGGAGAAATGCAGAAATATCTACGTGTTACCCTCGTGTAGAAGAAGATGCATGGACAAAAGTACTGGGAGGAGACAGACCAAACGCTAAACACTAAACTCTAAACTCTAAACACACTGTTTTATCCAAGCAGTCCAAGCTCCAAGCAGACCGAAGCGGAAGAGAAAGAGCAACAGTAAAAGTAAAAGAAAGCAGAGAGGCTTAGAAAAAGAGACAATACGGAGAAACGGAAGAACACTATCTAATAATAAAAGCGTGACCTAGTTAACACTTGAATTTGAGTTGAGTTTCAGTCTCAGTTTCACTTTGAGTTCCAGTTTTATCATTGTTTCTGTGTAATGTGTATTCATGCTGAATTTTACTCCTTACTCTTTTTGTGTATTATCCATTTTCAGCTAAACTCAACTCAACTCTCGACTCAACTCTGGTTGGCCTTTCCACTTACCATGGCAATATTTTATTTATGTGTTGTGCGGGAGAGACAGAGACAGACGTGTACAACGTACAGTGTACACGGTACAGATAGATATGCATATAAAACATAGTCATCATCATGGTGATGATGAAGATGAAGAGGAGAAAGCGGCAAAGACCATCCAGTGATATAAAATCCAAATGGATGAAACAGGATCCTGCCCTTGCTTTCTCCTCTCGTCCAAGTAGAAATAGTAGTCGTAGCTTCAGCCTCAGTTCTCTTCATCCTTCTCTTTAGTTTTCCACTTGTACTTTCCCCTAACCCAACTGCTTTCTCCACTTTCACTGCTTTCTCCACTTTCTCCACTTTCTCCTGATCCAATGAAACCGAGTTAGAGGGCTATATCATGCATATTCTGATGTTGGGCTGTAGTTTATTTACAACATGTTATCCTTACATCCTCCAAAAAAGATACATTTCTTCCACGTTCCTCATTTATACGTACTAAGTAAATCCGTATACATTTTCAACTAGTGGAAAGAGAGGAAAAGAAAGGAGAAGAGAAAGTGGAGAAAGTCCTTATTTCTTCATCCTATTTTCTTTCCCTGGGATTCAGATTCCGGATTCTAGATTCTGGATTCAGGATTCTCGATTATGTGCTGGAAGATCCGCATGGAAAATAATACCAGATAATATAATATGGAATGAAGAAGATGGATTAACGAGATTCAGATTTCCTCATGCAGTCTACTGTTTGTCTCCAAGCATTGAATATGCATATACAAACTCCACACACTTTCTAGTAGAGAAAGCAGAGTGCATGCAAATGACAACGACGACGACGACGAGGACAACGACAACAACGGAAGGACAATCAGTTTGACAGGGATAAAAGGAGTGGAGGAAAAGAGTGAAAACTGAGATGAATGTGGATGTGAAAGGAAAGGAGCATTTCTCATGCTTTCCTTATGAACTCGTCCTGCTCGGGTTATCCAATTCTACTCTGTGAACATGAAGGGAAGAGAAAAGAAAGAAGAGAGAAGAGAGAAAAGGTCTATAAAATGTATGTGCAATGCACAATGTACACAGTACACAGGGAGAAAGGATGAAAGCTAACAGCATTACTGTGGATTTTCTCTAGTCGGGTTTTCTGCTTAGTTGGTTTGGTTGTCCTCTCTTTTCTGTCTCTGTCTCGGTTTCTGTTTCTGTTTCTGTTAGGCTGTGTCCTTTTCTCCTTTACTCTTTCTGTTGCCATTGCTGTTGCTGTTGCTTTGGCTGTTACTGTCCGGACTAAAGAACGTTTCAAATGTTTCAACTGCCGGCTCAAGTCTCCGGTTTCACTTCCGCTCCAGCCCTAACCACAATCCAGATCTATACATACACAACATTTCTTTACACTATTATTATTATTGTTATATTTATCCGCTTTCTCTCGCCAATCTTCTCCTACGCTTTCTTCTTCAACTTTGGTGCATGTTGGAAGTAGGAAAATGGGAAAGTACACCACATTTCAGTGTACAGTGTACACTTTGACTTGTACATTGAGCATACGAGTAATAATATTAGATGGTGTAAAGGGAATATTGCCACCATTAAAGGAGTGAAGAGTGGAGAAAACGTGCGTGTTGGTGAAGGGTTATATGTAAATGATGTAAATGCGTTCCCAACTTTGCCGGTTTTTCTGTTCTATACTGTGTGCTGTGCACCACTCCTCGCCTAGTTTTTTTACTCGCTTTCACTGCTAAAGTCTTAAGTCTCAAGTCTCAACAACAGAACAACAACAAAACCATACCCGGGATAATACAATATGTTTGTATTTGCATTTATATTTATATTTATGTTTATATTACATCTATATCTTGTAAATGTGTTTATAGAACAAGTCGACTGGTAGAAAATTTGATTATTTTCCGAGTAAATAATGAGAATTGTCTGCGGAAAGCATTAAATCAACGACTAGACGAGGACGAGGACCAAAACCAAGACGATGGAGATGTGGAACATCTTTCTCTTTCTTTAACTTTCTTTCATCCACTTTCTCCTGATCCCTAGTTCTAGTTTTAGTTCTACTTTTAGTTCACTTTGGTCTCCGGTCTCTGGTTTTCCTTTTCTTTTTCCAATTCTCGCAAGCTAGCTTGCTGCAAAACGTAAACTGGATTTTCTGGAAATCCAAATTCCATTTCATTTCATCCCGTTCAGTAGAACCAATAACACCCCGAATTATTTATTTATTTTCCGTATTTCGGATGCCGTATTTCTATAAAACTTGTTCATTGTTCACTCTGTATTCAATATTCAACTTATCAACTTATGGAAAAGAGAGAGAGTGCTGAGCAGAAACGTAAGATAGAATAGAGGAGGAGGAATGGTGCTCCATGTTTTGTACTACGATTAAAGATGATCAAAGAGAGGACTCAAATTCTTGAGAAAGTAATAGAATTTTACCATATTATTCATCTTGTAATTTTAGGGCAAGTGGTTTAGATTCTAGAGCCCACAGTCTAAAATCTACTAGAGGCTCGAGTTGTGAAAATGTACAATGTACAATGTACAACGTATTGTAAAATTTATGCTCTTTCATCACAAAATACTTGAATGAAAACAGCAACAGTACATAAAGTACTGCGGTTTTTGGCTTCCACAAATTTTCAATTTCCAATGAATGTGAATTTAAAAGTTTCTTGTTGTTTTTGTTAGGAAACAGGATTAAAAGCGTTTATTACTTGTAACTCGTTTTCGTAATTCCTTTATGTTTGGCACACAATTAATATAATTAATATAGTAAAATATAATTCGTCATTCATTATGAGCTGTTGTATTTTGTATTTTGTTTATGTAGTTTAGAAAATTTAAAATAGTTTGTGTAAAGTGGCTTTGGCTTTCTTATCTTTCTACAGATTACACATATTGAATGTTAAAATAATTGATTTGTTCTGATTGTGAGGAAAGGAGAATAGACAATAGAGAATGGAGAATTGAGAATGGGGAGACGGGAATTGGGAGGATGGATTTACATGGCTGATAATTATATTCTCATTTATGATGTTTTGTAAAGTCTTAAGTTTGGAGGATTAAGTATTCAAAACACACACAAGTGGCCACGACCATCCACATTCTATATTCTATATTCTACATGTACACGAAAATTTAATGAAGTACTTGAACACGGTGTTGTAATACACAAGTGTATTAAGACACAATTTATGTAGAATCTAGAATCTAGAATTAAGAGCATAGAGAAAAGAGAGGAGAGAATTTGAAACTCCATTTTCCATTCTCCGTTCTCAGTTCTACATCTATTTAAATATGTAAAGTGTGGAGTGTGTAAAATGTAAAGTGAACAAAGTAGGAAAGTAGCAAAGTACAGCTGTTTATTTCTTCCATCAGCTTGAACTTTGAGGTCGTCAAATGAGAGAATGAACGATGAACGTGTGTAATGTGGAATTTCCAATTCTAGATTCTAGATTCTAGATTCAACATTCAACATTCAACATTCATGCTCCCTCATTAGTACGCAACAAAGTTTTCTCTTCCACCTAATGCCACGACTAATATGACTACCATTACGACTTTGACTTTGACTTGGACTTGGGCTGGATCTACAACTAGCAATACAAGTACAAGTACAAGTATACGAGTAAAACTACAGCTACTTTCGTCTTTCTCATGTCCCACTGACTCACTCATTCACTCATTCACGCTTTTCACTTTACAAACTGACGGTTAATGCTCTGCACTAGTTTACAGCGTACAATCTACAATCTACAATATACAGTTGTTGTCCTAGTCGTTTCCTTGTTATTCTATTCTGTTGTATTGTCCTCATCCGGAAGAGAGGACCGAATGAATCAGTCAAAATCAAGCAGAGTGAACGTGAAACATGCCACTAAACACAGACAACGGACAGAGTGAAAGTAGAGAAATTCCATCACTTCTTTGAGAGAAACTCCAAAGTCCAAAGTCCAAAGTCTAAACACATTTTGTATTCTCTGTATTCACATCTATTTTACACTTTTCATTCTCTTGCTCCAGATTCTAGATTCTAGATTCTAGACTCTAGATTCTGGATTTTAGATTCTAGACTCATCTCGGATTAGGAATTTAGTTTCAGTTCTCTAGTTTGCTCATTCCGTGAATTGATCATCATCACTTGTAAATGAGAAAGTTGGACGGGAGGAAAAACAAGAGAAAAAGCAACAACAACAACTTGGAATCACTTTTAGCTATTCACTATTCAACAACTCGATTCCATCTATTCAATTTGTAGAGGATCAAAAGGAAATCACAAGACAAAACAAAGCAATCAAGTTGACATTAGTGGTGAAAATTATACTGCTGGAAACTGTATGAAATTTTATAGGTATTCTCAAATAGAGCGTAGAGTGTAGAATGAAGAATGAAGAGTGTTATGTAGTGTATAAAATGTAGTTTGGAGTTTAGAGAAAATGAAATGAAATTTGGTGAAAGCACCTCATCGGATTTGATTTTGTTGGTCTGGTTTGAAGTTTAGTTTGGTTTGGGTTGAATAGTTGAATAGTGCCGTAATAAGCTACTCTGGCTCTGGTTCTGGTTCTGACTCTTGTCTTTCTCTTGCTCATTCTCAAGTAATTAGTATTACAGTCATCACCACCAAAGGGGATTGTCATTGTCATTGTCATTCCATGAACAAATTGTCACTTAATATATGTGTGGAAAATACATTCCCGGTTTTTATTAGTCCATTGCGGACCAGAAAGTGGAACTTAGTTTCCTTTTTATGACTTGTGAGGTTTTATTAATGTGTAATTTGGAAAAGGAGTGAAAGTCATAATTCACCCAGAATTCTAGTTTTCTAGTTGCTTTCAAATGTTCAAATGTTGTACTTTTTTCCCTTTTCTTTTCGCTCTCGTCATCTTCCCTCTTCCCTCGCCACTCTTTGTACACGTACACGTAGGACGTATATATTTGCTTTTACTCCTACTTTTGATGTTTGCACTTGCTTTCCCTCCTTGTTTGTAGTTTGTAGTTCGTTTGCACGTTCAAGCCATTCGTGTTCCAGAAAGGAAACTAAACCAACCCAAACCAAACCAAACCAAAGGAGGGAAATGGAAAACTAAAAAGAGAAAGCAAGAGAAAGTGTGTGTGTGCGTGGGGCCATAATTTTTGGTCCTGATGAGATACACGGGGAATTTCAGCTAGAATAAATGGACTATACAAGTGATCATAACTCATAGTAAATTGTAAAAGTTTAAGCGCTCACTGTGCCCAGCAATGTCATTCCTGGAAATAAATGTACTTGAACTGAACTGAGCTGAGCTCAAAGTACATGTGAACTGTATTCTGTATCGTATATGTTCCCATGTTCTGTGCTCATAATATGAAAGAAATAAAAAAGAGAGTTCATGTCCGAGTTCCGAATTCCAATTCCAATCAACTTCATTCTAGTCTAGTTTAGGATGGTCCTTGTCGTAAAATCCACGTGCTAAACTCTGTTTCCTTTCCACATTTACCCATTTTCCGATTTCTCCCTCCATCCAAACCGAAAAAAACGCAAATGTATAGCCTTTCTCTTTTCACTAGGGGACAATTTGCGGAGAGATAAAAAGAAATAAAAACAACTTTTCTATGACTCATTTGGACCGATTTTGACCGAGTTTCTGGTTCTCATCTTTGATCTCTGATTTCTGATTTTGGATTTATGCTTTCTGATTTAAGAGGTTTGACGCAGTCGGTTTGAAATAAATATCTCAGTGAATCAATAATCAATTGAATTGAATTACTTGTGATTTCGGGTCAAAAGCTTCCCAGTTTTTGTTAATCAAACTGCAGTAGAATAATTTCGTTCAAATTTTCTACTCTTTCTGTTCTGTATCTTTTGCTTTGAAATGGATTTTAAGGTGTGTTAAAACCAGCTTGCTGTCGGCTTTCTGTGCAACTGCTGTGATATTTTATTAATTGTTTACATTTTTGTTTTCATTGAATCAGGAAGAAGAAAAATCAAAAACATGTAGATCAACTGAGGATTTTTGACGTGTTCAAAAGTCAAAAAGGCTTCCAACTTCCAACTTGCAATCATTCAAATTCTGCTTGTTTTCTTTTTATGTAATCTTGAATCTTCAGTACTTTTGTCTGCATTCTTGGGGCACTGGAATCTAAAATCTAGAAACTAGAAGTTGGAATTTTCCAACGTTGAAAATCATACTCATTACTCATTACTCATGATGTTACTCCAGTGATATAATATAATTGTGTATTGTGTACGGTTCTATAGGCATAACTACTTGTTTTGAGTTTCGAGTTTTGAGTTTTGAGTTGTTGAACTCTTACTCCTTTGCGTTTACAATCTCCTTCTGTTTCCTTTCATAGCCACGATCGTTTCTTTCGTAACGAGCAATTAGACGGGCTCAAGCCAGAACGAAATCAAAGGATGCTCCGCTCAGATGCGTCACACACAAACACACACACACACACTGTACACAGATTTTAAGACAGGGATGAAACTAGATATATGTATTATGTATGCATTATATTTTGAAGGAGGATCTATATGTTCTACATTCTACATTCTACAGTCTGTAAGTAAAGCGGCTGGCTCGAGAAACAACTTTAAGTGTACACTGTGCAGTGTACATTGTACATTGTACAGACATATGTCTATTTATCTAGCATATGTTGAGGAGAAATTTGAAAGCTTCAATTTATTTCAAAGGGAAACGATGAAGATTTGACTTGAGTTGAGTTGAGTCGAGTTAAAGTTGGAAAAAAAGCTGTAAGAAGTACAAACTAGAAACTACCAACAACCATCAGTAGTCAGTAGTACAATAGTAGTCAGTTGTACATTGTACGTGTATGCATAAACTTTTAGACTCTAGACTCTAGACTCTAGACTTTAGACATGCAAAATGGAGGAATTGGAACGTGTAGAAAAATTAAAAGAAGATTCCTCATTCCCCCTTCTTTCTTTCTCTTTTTACAAAACTTTGTAAATTTTTCCAAGCAGAAAGAAGCAGAGGACGAAGAGTGGAAAGAAAAAGTTTTCTTATTTTTACATGGATTTTGGACCATTTTATTCACATTTACCACATGTTCTAGACTCTAGACTCTAGATTCTAGATTCTATCGTATCACTAACATTGTACGTTGTACATTGTATTTGATATACATGAATGTGTATGTGCAAAAAAAGACGGAATATTTTGATAAGATTTCTCTGTCTTTCCTTGACTTTTCAGCTTCTCAGCTTCTCAGCCGCTCAGCTTTCTTCATACTTTCTCTTTCTCTTCCGTTTTTTCTGTCTTTACGATCTTATGATCATTGTAATTTGTATTTGCATGGCAACTTTCACCCAATTAATATAACGTATTATCTTAGTTTCTGTCTGTGCCTTGTGCCTGGTTCAAATTTGAATACTTTGAATGAACACCAAAAATATATATATATTAAAAGAAAAGTTGCTCTTTATTCTTTATATTTTTTTCAACCAAGGCTGAGAAAAAAAGCCCAGTATTTTCATACGGTATTTTCTTTTCCCCTATTCCCTATTCTATATTCCATATTCCATATACCATATTTTCACTTGTAAAAGGCAGTAAAATAATCAAGCCAAAAGAAAGGAACTAAGGCTAAGCGGAATCAAAATTGGTGGGAAAATTGGAATGCACATTGAAAGTTATGGCGTGTTTTGGTAATGTTTTAGTAGGTTAATTGCATATTCATGTACCACATGAAACATAGAACATGGAACATGGGTGACGGTTAAATAACTCAATTTCACGCAAATCCAGACAGGTGATTATTATGATTACACTACGGTTGTAAAGTGTAAAAATTGAGATGAACCTGCAGGCAGGTTGGAGGAGCGAAGCTCTATGTTTTGCGTCGCATTAAGCTGGTAGTTGCTGAAACTACGAGCAAAATTTGTGTAGAAAATTAGTGTAAATTACGCACAAATAGTGATTTTTTCGCTTCTGGTGCTGGTTCGGGGTTTTGACCTGGATAGTGTTTGGGTGCTGGGTAATGCAAAATGGCTTGAGAGGCATCAGTGCTGATGCGTTTGGAAGGTTTCGGGCAAGCTTCGTGTATATCAGTTCACAAATCTGCCCACTAGCCGGGTAAGTTTAAATACACTAGAAGTCGTTCCTGAATTTGGTCCATTTTTGAGACTTTTCAGTATTTTGCTCCGTGTGAGCTTATTTTTCAAGGGATTCAAAAACGGTCTTCTGGGCATCAACTGCAATGCCCAGGCATACTTTTTACCAAATTTGATGCGCATCGGTTGGAAAATGTGCCCACCAGCCCTGCATACACCAACGTGTTTTACCCCTATGAATCTCGACATTATTTTTTTACTGTTGGACTTTCTGGCTGGGTGGTCGAAAATTTTCATGTGCGCAAATACTTGCATCTATGGCGTGCTAATGCCTCTGTGCATGCCAATTTTGGTGAGAATTCACCCAGCCGTTCCCTCACAATCGTTGCGGACAACGGTTTTTGGATTTTTGTCATTTTTGACCTGTTTGGGGGGCATATCGGCACCAAGGCAACTAGCAACGGCGGATTTGAAATGCCGTGCGTCGTTGCCGTTAGTGGGCACGTATGCACGGAAAAAATGACCCAGGTCCAATACACAGTTTAGGCTGTGTGGCCACCGAGACTTTTCTCGTATTTTTTACCTTAAAAATGGGGGTTTTTTCTAAGTGAAGTACCAGAAGGGGTTGGAATTTTGCGACCAAAATTTTTCCGCATCATCCTTGACCGAATTGATGGAAATGTGGAAAGTTTGATTCAAATCCGTTCAGTAGTTTTTTCTGCAGGTCTCACGACGTGAATTTAAGAAATCGGTGTGGGGGTCTTATGGGACGAATTTAAATGGAGCTTCGCTCCAAAATCCAAGGATGTCTGTACGAAGCAAAACAATCAAGTGATCTGAATAAGCACGTGAGAGCTGTGCATGAGAAAATTCGACCATTTAAATGTCCGTCGGCCGGTTGTGCTTTTTCCGCCTCTCTGAAGACGGATTTGAAAAAACACCAAAAAAGTCATGGAGATCCGGACCAAGAGGATTAAAAAGAGGATGTATAAATTTGTTGTAAATTCCTTCAAGCTTTCAAACATTTCTCCAGATTTTTTTCTTGATCTTTGGTCTGTATTTCCCTGGATTCCGGATCGTCATTATTATTTCCTTGTTTTCCTCTTAATTTTTGATGTAACAGTTTAAAATTGTAAATTTTGTCATTTGTGGCAAAAAAAATCATGGGGAATAAAACCAGGATTCGCTCATAAAGAGCGTTGCAAGTAAGAAATTGCTCATTCAGATGCTTTACCGGAAATTGATTTCTTCTTCTTTCTTCATCTTACTTATATGAAGAATTATTTGAATGGTACTGTTGAACTGTGAGTTGATAAAACGAAATGTTTATTGACTATTTACCTGCTTTTCCACACGTTCGGTCCCACTTTCTCTCGTTCATTTGTGAAGAGTCATTGGAGTAGCCAACGAATATTTGTAGAGTTTGGACGCCGATCAGAAATTTTGTGCGGAATACGCTCCTTCATTGGCTCGAAGATTCAATACATGAAGAAAATTGGAATACAGAACAAAAGAGAACGTGTTCAACTAGAAATTGTAGAATGTACAACGCAACAAATTCTAGATTCCTTAGAAAAATTTACCCATTTTCTACATTTGTTTCGTGCTGTTCTTCCTCTTGTACATTTCATATCCCCAATTCAGTTCTCATTTAGACAAAGAAAGAAAGACAAAGCATATGAACATTTTTGTTTCACACAGAATTTCTTTAGTAATCCTACAAGTTTATTTTGTCCTCGTCCATTTCTTGGAATACGAAATAAATCCAAATGCCCAAAAAGATTAAAACACAAAAGACATGACATGAGAACCGCGGTTCCAGCTCCATTTTTAAAATCCTTGGCTAAACCTTGAGGCTCGAGGCATGTTCAAAATAACACAAAGAGAAAGGACGGAAAAACTTGGACAGAAACAGAGGACGGAATTTTCCCTTTTTTTAATGTAAAGTTGGAAGAAGCTGCAAAGTGAACTAAATTCACAGGAGAAAAATACAAACCCTCGATTATCAAATTTAAACTTCGACAGTGCTTGATTTTCGTACGTCCTCAAAATTCAAACCAAACTCGAGACTCGAGACAAGACAGTTTTTTACAATCTTCAGAATTTTCCAGGAACTTGCACTGTAGATTGAGGACTAACCCGGAGAAAATACGACCGAGTTTACAAAAGAAAGGAGAACAAAATGTCCTCAGTTTCCACAGGAATGAAATTAAAAACAATTTGCATTTGTGAGTTTTGTGACACTGATTTTCTGTTCTCTTACGAACTAAAGCAAGATGAAGACGTTTACGCCGGAGAAAAACTGATGGAAATTAATCTGAGTAACTTTTCTACGGCTCTGAAGGCAGCTCTTCAAAATCATGCTCAAAGTCATGTTCAAGTCAAATTGATTGAA
>JAQGBH010001432.1:0-32687 GCA_034698265.1 Sminthurinus aureus | reverse complement strand
ACGATGTAAAGTTTTGCTGAGTCTTTATGGCTATCACGTGTAGTGACAGCGACAAAATAAAATTTGTTTTCTCTCTCATCATTTGAGAGATTAATCGCACAGCAAGACAATGTATTGTAATTAATTAGTTAAAATGTACGTTCATGGTATAAATCAAAGCTGAACAAGTGGATTCAGTGCGAGTTCTCGCTTGTCCTCACAATCATTGCTCATAAACCTATTAACCTGATTTATTATTGTGTATGTGCGTTGTGGATTTGTGGATTTGTGCATGTGGACTTGTAGATTGAGATCACCGTTTCGTAGTTATGGTTTGCTCTAGTTTGTAAATTGCATTTTAATTCATCTACGCAGTTGCATTGGACTGATTGATGCCAAAAAGCACAGCAGCCGAGAACAAAGTATACATTTGATGTTGATGTTGATAAAACCACCCTCCACAACCAAAACGTCTGCATGCTGTCTTTAAGTTCAGATGAAACCGGGAAAGTAGAAATACTCGACTGATAAAATTAAGGAATGCAAACCAAAAGCAGAAAATAGCTCCAGGTTCATTGTTTTATTTCTTCTTTTCTTTTACGTTTAAAAAAAGTTGTCAGCAATTTAAAAGTGAGTGAAACTGAGACCGTTTGAAAATGTAAATTTGAAACTGAAATCCGTGGGGATTGCCGCTTTTGGATCATTTAGTTTCGTTCGGGACAAATCCGCATTTCACGCTCATGAAATGGAAACAAAAATATGGGCCAATCATCAGATGTCGATTTGAAAGTGTTCCGGGAGCTCCTAATTACAAACTAATTTGAATTCATCTGTTCTTAAGAGTCTTAGAAATATTTAATCTAAATACATTTTGGCCGGCGGAATCCTGATGCGTGATAGGCCAAAGTAAAATATTTTACCACGACTGCGAAAAATCATCGCAAGTTTTTCATAGAAAAATAATGAAAACGGAAATTTTGTCTTAGTTTTGGGCGTTATGTCTGAAGTATTATTTGGAAATATTGGTGACCTTGTTTTATTGTACACAATATTTATCATGTTTCAAACTCGCCAATTTTTTACGCTGCACTAGTTACAATAATATGGAAATATTATGGAAATATGGTTTACGTGGTTGGTTTGTTGACGAGGAACTGCCAATTCGGCAAGATGGACAAATCTTGTCTGGAGTCTCGAGTCAGGAGAGCCAACGCACTCTTGATTCTGGAATGTGCAAGGAATACAGAATTGTCAGCTCTCTGTGCCTTTTGTCTACAGACTTAAATTCATCACGTGAACGGATAAACCAGCTCCAAATTTCCACGGTTCTGTCGTTGGTCAGTTTACTATTTTTATGGGGAAACTGCATCTCTGCCGTTCCTTCTCTTTCTATGATCTAAAGTGCAGTGTCCTCTGTCATGTGTAACAATTATTATTTATCCCTCACGGTTTTGCACAACAAAGCAATATAAAAATATTGTCACCAATCCAAAGTTTATCTTTATCCTCGTGGTCAAAATAAGACATAAAACGTGAATATCTTACCGCCAGAATTTGGTAGAAGGACAAAAGTCCAAGGCACTCCTTTTTTACGAGTAATTGAAGATAAAAGTGCAAAAGTTTTGTCTGAGTTTTTTAAACTCCATGGTTACAGCCTCTGTTACTGTAGTGTGTACATAGTCAGAGAAACATATTTCACTTCTATCTTCAATTCATCCCTTTTTCCCTTTTCATCCAATTTTACTCAAACCGAAGACATGACTTTGTTCTAAGTTCTAAGTACACATTTGCATAAGCTTGGCTGCAGGCAAACAGTTTGGAAGCAGTCTCAAGTCTCAAAGTAAACAACAAATCTCTGTTCCCTTTTGAATGGAAATCGATGTACATTTGTGCCCAATATTTTTATTTTTAGCTGCCTTTGAAACAAGTAGAAAAGAGTCAAATTTAAGATTTATTTCAGACTGAGGCGAGAAATTCTCATTTTGTCGGTTCTGGTTTTTGTTTGGAATTTTAAGTACTGTTTCATTTTATTTTAATTTACAATTTGTAATTTGGGCAGCCAATATTTCATATTCGTCCGCAACAAAAGACACGTGATAAAAAGTTTTTCCGATGTCCCCTCCCACTCGTAGGAGGAGCCGATTCTATTATAATTTTAGACACATATGGGTAAAAGTTGTTGTCTCGGCTTCTGTGGGGTATTTTTTCAGGCGGTTTTTGAATTTTTCATGCTCAAGATAAGCTACAACACACCCAAATGCCCATTTTTCCGGGCGGGAAAAAACTCGCCACGGCGGGATTTCGAAAGACTCGAAAATTTTGCACCAAATTTTTTCGGTTGGTTTTCGTGGGTTTTAGATATAGTGAAGCATCAATGTTGTTGTCATAAGTAGTAAGAAATTTGGTTCGATTGAAGTTTGTTTATGCAAGTTTTCTTGGCTTTTATACAAAAGACACATACCACCCAAGAAATGTACTTTACACGGCACATCCAAGTCACCTCAGGGACAAAAGAGCTTCAATAAGGTTAAATTGACCATAAATTATTGTCCATATCATAAAAAGCTAAACCCCCAGAGTAAAATTGGCGGGTCCGGCGAAATTTCGCCGTGGCGGGTTTTTTCCCGCCCGGAAAAATGGGCATTTGGGTGTGTTGTAGCTTATCTTGAGCATGAAAAATTCGAAAACCGCCTGAAAAAATACCCCACAGAAGCCGAGACAACTTTTATCCCATATGTGTCTAAAATTATAAAATAGAATCGGCTCCTCCTACGAGTGGGAGGGGACATCGGAAAAACTTATCCACCACAAATGTTACCCTAGTTCATGCCAAAGTGTTCATGGTACCAAAAAAATTATAATTCCCTGGTTTTACACAATATTATTTTTTATACTTCAACTTCGCCCTAAAAGAAAAACTTGTTTCTAAAGCACTTGTGCCTTATGAAAAAATCTGGAACAAATATAGGACTAACCTCATGATGTTTACAGTTGATGCTATAAATTTGGAGTCTGGCCTCGAAGGTTTCCTCAAGATAAACGACTGAGAGCAGATTAAGTCAATTTTTGCTGGATGTATACGTTTTAGCGTAAAAAGTAGATGGATTATCTTTCATGGCATTTTTATAAAATCCAGGGGAATTCAAATGTTTTGTGTATGGGTGCTAGCCTCCCTACGATGGCCTATTTAAATTGCCAACTTGTATTGACATCGGCTTGCAGCATCCTGAGAAATAAAATAAAACGTGAAGCCAGTTTTGACGTTTTTTTTTACCTTTTCCCTCAAATATCTCTGGTTAAAGCAAAAGTGGCCCGTAATATTCCAGGGTTTTACTACACTCACTAGCCACTACCCTACCAACATACACCCATTCAATTCCGGAGTGGGCAGCTTGGGTACTTTGCTTGTCAGTCGTTATGAAACTCTCGCAGTGCACACTTTTCTTCAACTCTGAGTAAATACTTTTCGTTTATTTTATTTTACTCTAAAAGTTCTTACTGTCGGTCTACACGGTATTTTCAAAAACGCCTCGTTTCACCTCATTTTGTATTATTTATCACAAGTATTGATGATGTTTCATGTTGTTCCATTATTTATATTCAAATACACTGAGTCAGTACCACAGCGGCATTTCCAAACCAAGCTGTATTGTGTTGCAAAAGTACAGTCCGACAGTATGTGCACGTTTTTATTTTTGTATTCATTTGTCACATTACAGTAACAACAAAAGTTCTACATCCTTGTCTGTATACTGTATATATATTGATTAATTTACGCTTGTGTATGGATTGGAAAACAACCGGGGAAACATTCCGGGTAACATTATGCCAATCGCTTTGCAAATGCTTTCGCGTAACTTTCCGTAAAACTTCCCGCTACAATTCGTATTCTGAAAGTTTGTTCCTTGCTTACAGCGATTGAAAGCGTACGGTTAAGTAAGACAAAACATAAGTCTCTGTCAACTTTTTTGCTGTCACTCAAGCAAGGTTTAGTATTACTTCTTTGCATTTTGTGCCGGCGTTTGTCAGCTTCACGTGCACTTTATATTGATTTTTTCAGCTTTCTTTGACAAAAGCTCGTAGCACAATTTTCATAGTTATATTGTATAGAATTATTTTGGTTTGTTTTTTTAGTAAAAATTATAACTGAGATTGTGATTATTCAGACTTTGTCGGTAATTATGAAACCAGTTTATTTTGCTCATTGACTAGTTGAACTTTTTTGCAAAATGAAGCACCCTAATGTAGCAGTCGGTTTTTAACTGCTGACAAAGACGACTTAAAATACTTTTTTCTGCTTCGCATCGGGAGCATTTATGCTGCCAAGGCGATTCAAAATCCTCCGGAAGGGAGGATTTTAAACTTTATTATCTCTAAGAATAATATCTATGTAATTCGCGAAAAGTGCGATTTAAATTAGAGTCATGATACGGTTCAGCAACGAAAAATTAAAATAAACATTTTAAGAAAAGTTGCATTTAAATCAGGTGAAAGATTTGCAAACTTGTTTGCAGTTTAAATATAGAAGGTACGCTAGGAAATCGCTTCGTGCGATACCGATTCCGCTTCATTTTGATGAGTTTTATTGTTGGCGTCTGGCTTGATTTTGAGTAAAGTAAAAAACCTTTGAAAACCTACATCTGCAAACTGCAATGAGTTGTATGCAAAAACTTCACAACAGCACAGACAGATTTGATTGGCGGAAAACCTTAATGAAGAAAATTTTTCTTGCAGCTCTTATCAGATAAGGAAAACAACGCTCATGTCAAATGCAACATGAAAGTAAATGTAGATGCTCAACAATTTTATGATAAATCATCACCGATGCTCAAAGATCGATCTTATTTCTTCTCAGAATTGTTTATTGCTTTTTTCAAACTAATTTGTTATTTTTACACAATACAAAGAATACATACAACAATACGGCAAGGATACTTTATTGAACCAATACAAGAAAAAGTAGATTTACGACTGGATAAAAGCTCAAGACCATACACATTCTTCATTCTTTTATTTTTTATCATTCAGCGATAGACTGCCAACTCTCGTGCGAATTCGCACTTGTTTATCTTTTATTAGAAAAACCAACTTGCATAGTTGTTGCAATGAAAATTAAAACGGAAGTAACAGGAAATGTAAACTAGAATTGTCCATTGTACAACAGCACGTAACGATCGTAATTATGATTTGTAAAACACGTCTGTAGCCACTAAATACAGGATTTTCCCATATAAAAGGATATTTAAATAGATTTTTTTCTGCAAAACTAGAACAGGCTGGAGTCTTAACTTAATGAGAAAATGGAGCAAGGCAAAGTAGAAGAAAGTGCAACTTAAGCCTTCCGTTGCATAAAGGACTATTATAAGTTAATTGCAGCTGGAGTAAGAATGAGGTGAACGATTTTTTCACCGAATCTTCAACCCATCTAAAAATATCTTCAGGGTGACAAATAAGCTACCATCTGCAGCTTCATGCATCAATACATGACGCAGAAAAACAGCTTATTTCTTTGTGAATAAAAATCGATATGAGAAATCCAATGTTTTGCGTCATAACGTAGTAACGAGTCGCTTATTAACTAATTTAGTTCTACTTACTGGCAAGTATTAGCATACATTCCAAATCTGTTGTAATTTGCAGTTCGTTGCATAACTTAATTAGCTCTTAAGGTTTTTGTTATGTGTTTAATTGTCATTTTTGGTGTCTGAAGTTCAATAAAGTCAATTTTGGATTGTGCACCAGAACAATTTTAGTTCGTAAATATTTTAATTCTTTCTGGTGGGAACAATGCATTTCTATGCCAAAAACAAATTTCTACGGCATTGTATTTATGTACACGTAAATGATAATACATGCCGTTATTACTACAGAATGCCCGTCTGTGACGCAAATGGTGTGACTGATACGGTTTTGTAGAACATTTATTTTAATTAAAGATCCGGATTTAGTTTCGTTTTGGTATTTATATTAATTACCTAATGATTGGCCTTCGCTGCTCGAGCTGTTTTCTGTATTGATTATTGACTGAATAAAACGGGCAGTATTGGGAAATACATTTACAGGAACTCTTAATACCGTAAAAGCTCTATTTGTATCGATGTATCCAATTGTGTTGCGTGCTCTATGTAATGTATGATGCGTACATATGGAGCATCTTATAGTGTCGCAGCTTCCAATTGCATTGCAGTACCAAGGAAAAGATTCTAATAGTATCGCAGCGATACAATTAGAGCTTTTACGGTAAGGCAAAGCAGAAACAGTCAAGATAAAATAATCCACACAGCAAACAGAAAATCTGGCAGAACTGAGACTTTAATAACTCGAAGTGAGCCATTTAATAAACCGTTGAATCAATACAGCTATTGGGAAGCCGATAGAGGCAGGTAATTAGAAATAATCAATATCATTTTGTAGATATTTGTTAATCACAACATATTTGTCAAGTTATACAAAAGCAAAGGAAGTGCACAAGAAAAGTTTTAATGCAAAACATTGAATACTTCGGAATAAAACGTACTACTTTTACCATTTTTATCTAGGATTTGCCTTGCTTTGCACGGAAGCGAAAAACTAGTAAAATGAATGAGCACAGGCATACTGTCGAAAAAGTAATAGTAAAATTTTCAGGCTTCATCGCTTTGTTGTTCTCTTGCACAAACTTTTGAAGATACCGTCTCACATTTATCACTACACTGCAACCAGCAGAACCCGTTACTTTTGCAACCGTAAACGATAATTACCGATTCCTCCTGGTATTTTCGTCGAAGTGGCTTTCGTTCGGAAGCATTCGTATACATGCAAAAGCAAGCAATATAGCATTTTTGTCTCCTTTGCTTTTCACGGTATTTTTCTCAGAAGACGTTAACTTCAGTTGGATTCGTGATTGAACCATCGTACACCTTAAATAAATGGTAGTCAATAAACGATTACTCGTGGCTCATTATTCGTTCTCAATTGTTCTTACTTAGTGAAAATCCGATTTACAAAACACTTTTTCTCCGTACCGCTTACAGAATTAACAGAAAATTTAGGGACATATAGCATTAAATAGAGTAAATGCGAATTTATTGACTTTTACATTTTTACGGTCTTCATTTTTAAGCCTCAATTGTCCATGCAAAAATGTTCACAAAACTAACGTTTAAATCTCTGGGCTTCTTTTTAAAAATTGCGAGAATTTTTCAGTCACTTCCATTCAAATACAAGGTTGAATTTGAAGATGGTGGTGGAACTTTATACCTCGTCCGTGGAAAAAAAGCGTATTTATTTTGGATATTGCAAGAAATTTTGCAGGTTGTGTACACTGTGAACATGTGGACGAGTTTCATCAACGGCTGCTTTTTTGATAAACTCGCAGACCCACCGAGAATCGCGATGGACTTCCTGTTCAGTTTTTTCTTTGCCATCGTTGTAATGCAACAACTCACTGTGATTTTAAATATGGGCCAAATAGTGGTTTACTTCAATTTCATTTTCCAGTTTCATCGGATTTACTTTGGTAAAATGCAATCACAAAAAAATAACATTTTATTTTAAAGCCATAAATAAACTAAAAAATAATCATGTTTATAGAAAACGTTTTGGGAACGAGTAAAGCCGGCCTCGGGAAATACGAAGACTTTTCTCAGTATGTAATTACCTTGTTTGTAAGCACTTGGTTTATCATGCCTTTACCGTTTATTGGCCTTTTCTTTATCTGTCCGGACCATCCACGTTATCTGTTTCATCGAATATTTTACCTCCCTGAACATAAAAATTACTGGTCTTATTCCTTTTGGTTCTTCGTGGAATCTTACGTTTACAGCTGCAGCTTGTCACATTTTTACTTCTTTTTTTTCTTGATATTGATTAGCACAAACTGCGTAAACTTTTGGTTGAAATTCAGTCAACCTCATCAATCAAAAGGGTTAGTTTTTTCGCAACTTCAGAAAAGAGAGATAGCGCTTAAAATATTCAGATCTTTGAGGATTCTAAACACGTTGTCGAATAATTGTCTGAGTGCGTTAAGTTGGCCGGGGTTTGTACTAATACTAATCGGGGCGATGAGTTTTGGTGTTTATGGGTGCATAAAATTATACAAAGCGTTCGGCATGCCGTTTTTTCTCATGTTTCCAATATCCATTCTGGCTGGTTTACTTGGATGTGGAGTTCTTTTTACCGTTGGTACGAAATATTTCATGGATTTTACATAAAAAAACCCTGTTACACAGGAGCTTACGGAATTGAACAGTTTTTAAAGAACGTTCACATCAAATCAATCATATACACATAGCTTATTGGGCTGATTTTTAAAGCAAAATATTCAAGTAGTCTAAGTGCTTGAAGTTTGGTCACTTTGACTTTACAAATACGCACCATACGGCCAATACTATGTATTGTCCCAATTTGGCTTGTCTTTAATGCAAAACAATCAAGTAGTCTAAGTGCTTTCGAGTTTTGTCATTCTGACCCCGAAAATCTGCGAAGAAGGTCGATTCTACAAAATGCGCTATTTTGGTCAGTTTTTGTACCAAAACAACCAATTGATTCAACTTTAAAATTTTGCTACTTGAAGTTCATTATTAATTCAAAAAAGGACATTTCTGTTGAGAGCGACCATTTGGCTTGTTTGTGTACCAAAAACACGATTTTGTTCAAACGGTAAATTCTGTTCTTTAAAGCTCACAAAGACGATAAATAGCTACTTTTGAGCACAGGGTGCCAATTAAATGCGTTTTCGAAGAAAACAATCAAATTGTGAGCCTTTAAAGTTCTGCCATTTTGGTAAAGGGTGCCAATTTGGCTCGTTTAAGCAGAAGCCGAACAACTTGCTTAGTTTTCCAAATTTTGCTATTTTGATTTTGTAAATACGCAAAATAAGGCAAATTTGGTAAACAGTGCCAATTTGGCTCGTTGTATCAGAAAACAACCAAATTGTTTAACTTCTTTAATTCTGCTATTTTGATTTTATAAATACGCATGATAAGACAAATCTGCAAAGAGTGCCAAATTTCCTCGATTTAGCAGAAAGCAATCAAATTGTTTACCTTTCAGGATTGTGCTATTTTGGTATTAAAATTACGCATCATAAGGCCAATTTGCTAAACAGTGCCAATTTGGCTCAATTTATCAGAAAACGATCAAATTGGTCGCCTTTTGGAATTGTGCTATTTTGGTAATAAAATTACGATTTCTAAGACAAATCTTCAAAGAGTGTCAAAGTAGCTCAGTTTAGCAGAAAACAATCAAATTGGTCGCGTTCTAGAATTGTGCTATTTTGCTATTAAAATTACGCATTATAAGGCAAATGTCTTAAAGAGTGCCAATTTGGCTCGATTTAGCAGAAAGCAATCAAATTGTTTACCTTGTAGTATTGTGCTTAAAATTACGCATTTTAATGCGAATTTGCGAATAGGGGCGCCAATTTGGCGGGTTTTTGTTGGAAACGGCCAAATTGGTCTACGGTTTAGTTTTGCTATTTTGAACTTAAATATGCAAAATAGTCCTTTTTTGGAAAATAGCTTCAATTTGGCTTGTTTTTGTTTTAGAACCGCTTATTAATGCAACCGTTTTCATTATGCTATTTTGATTTCAGAAATGTGCCAAAAATAACCTTTCTGTTAAACCTTGCTATTTTGGCAAGTTTTGCAAACAGCAGTTTAATTGTTTTATCGTTGAATTTTTGTAATTTTGATTTCTTTAATACGCATTATACTATAAATGTTTCAAAACTTGCCAATGTGACACGTTTTTGCAGCACAACAGCTTAGTTGTTGCAGTGCTTAATTTTTGCTACGTTGATTTCTGAAATGCGCTTTATAAGACAAATTTTGTAAACCGTACTTATTTGATAGATATTTTAGGGAAATTAGCTATGTTTTATGTGTGGGCATTTTGGTTTGTTTCGCCTTCATGAGTCTTTAAAATGGCACAGATTTTGTCAATGCTTCAAATTTGAATTAGTAGAAAAATAGAGGCATTTTTATTCATTTTGCTTTATTTGAAAAGTCACATTGTGAATTTTCGCTATCCAAAATTTGAGGATAAGAGCTTCAAAATAGGCTTTTATTTGAATAGTACGCTGTTTTGATAACTTTCTAATGTTAGTTTAGCTGGTTCTTGAATTTGTGTTTTTGCAGGTGGAACAATTCTGCAAATTAACAAAATTCGTTAAGTTCGAACCATTTTGATTTTAGGCTTTTTCATTTTGTACAGTTTTATTGTTTTTGGACCCTAAAGCTGTATTTAGAGTCTTCGGAATCTGATTCTGAATCAGATTTCGGATTGGATTTCGGATTATGGATTTGGTGGAAATCCGAGAGTATAAATGTACTGTGCCCTCGAGCAATTTGACAATCCAATTATGAATCTAATTCTGACGGCGGGTTGAAGTATAAATTGTTTGACTTTAAATGAGCATCGGATTTCGGATTGTCGGATTCTGATTCTTATTCGGATTTCGGATTGTGAACTATAAATGCATACGAGTTTTGAACCCTTGCGCCATGGGATTTTACATACATTTCAATGATTTTTGTGAAATCCGATTCCGAAAAGTTCAACTTGTTTGAACTTTGTGAAATCCGAAATCCAATCCGAAATCCGATCCGAAATCTGTACTCTAAATGAGTTTCAACAATCAGATTCCGATTCATAATCTGTAATTCGAAGTCAAATCAGAATTCAATTCCGAACTATAAATGCAAAACACAATCCGAAAAACCCGCCGATTTTCGGATTCTCCAGAATCAGAATCCAATTCCAATTCAGATTCTGAAGTATAAATGTACAAATCCGAAATCCAATCCGAATCCGATGACTCTAAATACAGCTTAAAAATTTCAGCCTCATTTGCGGCAGATGTCGGTTTTTTCTGCATATTGAAGGCAAAAGTATAATTTTCGCCTAATATGACTTCTTTAAATGTGCTATTTTGATTACAAAACTTGTCATATTAGGCCAATGTTTCGCGGTAGGAGGATTGCTAAAGTAATTTCACATAGTTCAATTCCTAAAAAGAATTCTCAAAGATATGAGATATTGTAAAATGTCATGTGTTCATAATTTGGTTTTTGTTTGGTAGTTGGAAATACATTTGACTATTCGGAAAAATTCATCTCCATGTGGCGATATGAATCTCGAGGAAAAATAGAGACAACCGAAATTAAACCCTTGAAACCTTTTGGAACAAAAATCCTCAATTTTTTCATGGTAAAACGAATGGGACTGCTTTTTTCGATTTTAGTTGTGTCAAATGTCACAACTAATGCCATTCTTCTGCATTAAAGATATTCATCATTTAAAGATCAGCATTGAGGCTAGAACAATGATAGTGCCAAAATTTGCAATGACTATGTACTTGCAAAGAGCAATGGACTTTGTGCACACTTTCTTTCTCTGGTTACATGATGTACGACATGCCTAGCAAGCAGAATAGCAGTGAAGACAGCAGTCAAAGAAATGCCACCCACCAACTTTAAAACAGAGAATCTAAGTCAATTAGTAATAAAAACAAGCATTTACGGTTTAGAAAGTAGTAGCAAAAAATTAGTATGCATATTCCTTTCGGAACTGTTGAAGTTTCTTACGAAATGTTGTTCCTAAGGCGTCACAGGTAAAGACAACATAAAAAATCCAGGAAACATGAAAGAGACATTACAACAAATGTGGCTCACAATTACTCATAAAAGCTACGAAAGAAATCTACAGCAGACAACCTAAAGGGGCAAATCAAATGCGCCAAGTTCTACAACAGATACTTTGTAATAAACAAACCATTTTTTAGCAAAATCATTTATTTTTGTCTAATTTTGAGAAATCATGTAAAAACAAGTGAGTATTCATCAAGACTACTCAAAGAGCAGGAAACAGAAAAATCTCCCGAAATTTCGAATGATTGTATGACTCTCAATCACGTGACAAACATATCCACTGCGCATGTGTACTAGGTTTTAGTATATACTGCGCATGTATACTAGGCTCTAGTATCCACTGCGCATGCAGGTTACCTGGTCTGCATAGGTTAAAAGTTCCACGACAACTGAGTGAATTTTTGTGAAATATTGCATAACTTCAACGCCGTTTGAAAAAAAAATTGTTTTTGGCTCCGGGGTTTTTGGTGTCCTGAGACGCACAATAGCCGGATCCTAGGTAAACTAAGGTGTTTTTCGACTAATTTGAGTGTGCTCTTTCGAATAGTGTAGGTTTCAGCAAGATCGGAGGTGTAATTTTTTGACCAAAATTGACTGGTAAATTGTATTAGTGGTTGGTAATAAGAGGTAAAGTCATTTGTCCGAATTTAATGGGCTAACTCCAAAATAAGGTATTTTCTGTCACGCGTAAATTGAATTTTGGATCCATATAAACCGCATAAAATTTTAAAGACCTTAATGAGGCAAATGGTTTTCTGCTTCAACAATTTGTCATATTATCCCAGTTTCAAACAAGTAATGTAAAAAATCACAGATCCCTTTAGTTACAAATTCCGAACTTTCTAACTACATCAAGAGATATTTAGACGAATTTCTGGAATTTTATCTATTCTTAACCCGGGGATCCTCAATCAATGTTACAAAATGTAACATCCATTTGTCAGGGCCCTATCTATAGCAACGCTGCCCTGACTGGTGTATAAAAAAGGGTTGTGCTTCCCTGGGTTAAGACATGGGATACGAATTTATAAACCTTATATTTTGCCCGTCATATGACGGGCGTTCTTACTTGTGAATATATAAATTCACGAGACACATTCAAGTATTTAATATAAGTAAGATTTCTCAGGGACTCGTTCATTTTACTATAATACACATACCATACATAAAACCAAAAATATTATATTATTATTATCTTCCAGTATACATCATACGAAACTTTTCATACATACCACTTTGCTTAATACTGCATGTCTCTTGCTATCACTATGCTCTACACAAAACAGTAAATGGAAAAAAAAGCTAGATTTTTTTAATAGAAAATACACGTTTGTGTCCTCGCTCAAGTTCAATATCAATGTGAGTTTATCGTTTGGATTTCTCATCATTCATGTTTTGATGGTCATCTTTATAAACAATTCAAACAGACTACCGGAGAATATTTATTTTTGTTAAATGAATAATGTTGTTCTTTGTGAAAGGAATGAAAAAACTGGACAATATTTTATATGCATGAATAATGAAGTGCTAGCTTTTTTAAAGACTTGGTCAATACTACAAAATGCTAAAATATTGTAAATCAAGGATGAACTTGGAAAACTCCAGTGTGTGTATAATATATGTAGACGATTTCTTATATATGATAGACAAACAGTTTCCAAATTATAATGTACATATCTATTATCTATACAAAATTCAGACGTGTCGATAAGATAGAAATATAGATAAAGAACCATTTCAAAATTGTCAGTATAAAATACGACATGAAACAACCAGAAATAATTCCTTTTTCTTGTGAAAATTGACCGTGTATTTAATATTGTCGTAAAAACCTCAAATTTCAAATGGAATGGAACTACGTACAATTAACCATGGACTAGTATATAGTACCTTAAACTATACCTTTTTTAAACCAAAATAAAAAAACACGTACTCATATACATACATACATACAAATTCAGGCAGGTACATGAACGAATAGAATAGTTTAAACCTTTTTTTTGCTGCTGTCGCAGCTACTACTGTACTGCTGTGACTGTCTCTCTACAATAAATACTTATAATACAGAACATTTTATTCGGGTGGACATGGTTCAATGAATACGTGACAAGTGTCTCCACATGATTATGGACAAAACCATATTGAACTGAACTAATAGCTATTTTATCATTAATTTGATTTGTTCTATAGCCAAAATCAAATAATGACGAATCTCCTGTCTCCTGTTCCTGAAGGACAGTAATTATGAGACTCCATTCCTATATATATACATATAGTTTCAGAAGCTTTTTACTCTTACTATTATGTACTTGTGATTTTGAACTATCTTTTTGTAGTAAAATATTTATATTGTTGCTGTAAAATGAAGAGTCTTTGGTTTGTATTGCGTGATTTTCATGCCTGCTGATTTCATGGCAAGAGAGAGAGAGAGAATAAAAAGAAAAAAAAACCTAAAGTTTTATACTGCATGGATGTACTACTTCCTATAAAAACTCATGAAATACCTTGTACAAAATGTGCAGGATTTAGAAGTATACAAAAGTTAAAAGAAAGGGCCAGTACCAGTATTAGGTACCACTTTCTGTGAAGAAAAAGTAGTATTATTTTTATTATTTGTACCGTATTTCATTATATATTCCACTACTATATACACAGGTTTAAGCTGAAGTGAATAGAAAAATAATAACAACAACAACAACTACAACAAAAATCATGGAATATATTATTATTTACCATACATGCCTAAGACCACTTACTTATTATGCATGTATACGTGGTCAGCAGAAGGTAGTAAATTTGAAGGACACTGTTTAAGGAATGACGGTAAATACTCTCTGTATGTATAAATGCATACAATGTATTTCAAATGGAGAGAGACTGCAGGGTCCATAAGGGAAAGTGAAAACAAAAAGAGTTAAATAACAACAACAACAAGTACTGTTAAAAAATCGAAAGTATCATCATAAGTTGACTTCGGTTTCTCTCCGTTAACTTTGTTTTTCATCTCCCGTATATTATATTGTATTCTATATAATCTACACATGATTACTGTTCCTATATAACTAATGCTATGTTACATCAAAAAAAAGATAGATATTCTTTCTTATTTAGAAAATGAAAAAAGGGATGAGTATACATGTACATGTTA
The DNA here is from genome assembly GCA_034698265.1 of Sminthurinus aureus. Taxonomy (NCBI): domain Eukaryota; kingdom Metazoa; phylum Arthropoda; class Collembola; order Symphypleona; family Katiannidae; genus Sminthurinus; species Sminthurinus aureus. Next base: position 17,930 of record JAQGBH010001432.1, on the reverse strand, counting down.
TGTTATGTATATATGGACAACTCAACATTCTTTTGTAATCACGTACATATCAGGTTTATTATATACCTCGTAAAACATGTGATTTTAAACATGTATCTCTAAGTATATGTATATATGTAATACATAATAAACTACAATGGAAGATGGAAAGTGTACGGAAAGAGTTACGTGAGCAGGAGTGATAAAGAAAAAAAAGTGAGTTTGAGAAAGAGTTAAAGCATTGGAGAGAGAGAGAGAGAAAGAAAGAGATAGATAGAGGTAGAGAATGAAGCGCCGCAAGAAATGAAGATAAATCTCAGTTGGTTGGTTGGTTGGTTGGCTGAATGCAAGTATTTCTATTGCCTGAGGCACCCGTTGGAAGTGAACCGGGTACCCCTGACCGTTACTTAGGGCGAAAGGGAGAATAAGATGATGAAGAAGACGAAGCACAGAAGAATGAACAAGAAAAACTTGTTGCTGGTTGCCACAACGTCGTTGTCGCAAAATCTCATCATATTCCCTTTCTGTTTCCAGACAGACTCAACAAGTAGAGAAGGTATTATTCTCAGGAGATGTTCCAACCTTGCATATCCATCCAAGCAGCAATCATTCTTCACTCATTCTCTCTCTCTCTCTCTTTCTTTTCTCTACTTCTATCGTTCCTGGCCTTGGTCATGCAAGACTTTTTTTTTTTGCTTTACACAATACTCATTACTACCATTTTTGTTATATGACGTACTCCCACTAGAATAACAATCGTTTCTATGTCTCCCTCTCTCTTCCTTTCTTTCTGTCTTCTGTAATACTGTTCATCATTATCATCATCACCACTATTATAATCAAAATTACTTAGACTTGGCCCCTCTCCATTGATATCTCCTTACCAACTGTATGTACATAATATTATAATACTTGTACTACTTGAAAGACGGGATTCTTTAAGAATCTTGCAAAGAAAATCTCATATTACAGGTCCAGGTAGAAAGACGTACAGAAATGCTAATGCATCTGAGTTTGAGTGAATGTGTTTGTGTGTGTGTGCCAACATACATTTGTACATTTGTGTATGATAATAATAATGATTGTTGAGAAAGAAGAAAAGTACAGCAACAAACTGGTACAAGGAACTTGCATTTTCTCTTGTCCCATTCTTGATTATAATATTATGTCTATTACTGCTATTACTACTAAAACAGCTACGGCTGTACAACTCCAGTTTTGATTATGATTATTCCTTACATGTACATTTGTAAATACATGGAAAAAAGAACATGTCGTATCTTGTATTTGTAATACTGGAAACTTTACAGTTTTGTACAATGTTCCCACGCAATCCCTAGAATAGAAACAAATAATCTATCTCGCTCTCCACTTAACTCATTCAATACCATTTCAATACCATACATAATATCACCAAATATGAAAGAAACTCAAAACAACTTCCCGTGTATTTGCCTATTGACATTTTTAAAAATAAAATTTAAAAAAAAAAAGTAAAGAGAGACCCAGGAAGGAAATACAATATTTTTTAATGTAGATGAGTAAATATTATGATATATATGTATTTATACATGTCTTCATCCTTGCAGATGTTCTTCATTTTACTCCATATGAGTTTTAATGGTTCATATAATCTGTATACCTATAAATATTAAATATATTTATATATTTCCGGACTAACTACCCAAAAATATTACCTATACACATACACAGTTAAAAAGTAGAACCTTTTTCTTCTAGTTCGTTTGAAGTTCTAATTGAAAAGGGTACGTGTACATTGTACATAGATAGAATCTTATTGCTGCTCTTTCTCATCTTGAATAGAGTTTTCTTAAGATTTTGGAAAATAAAGCAGAATCAGTAAATGAAATGAAATGAAGGAATACTTATGCTAGGGATTTTGAAGTTTTTGATTTCAATAAATAAGGTAGCAGCGGATGAAACATGAACATACATTACTGTTGAATAAAAAGAAAGGAATTACAATGTAACCCGTCTTTAAAATCCTGAAAATATATATTTGAAGTTATTTGAATTGACAGGAAGGAAGACTCAAGTTTGTGTATTTTGTGAGACTATTCCTTTTTGCTGCGTATTCATCATCATCATCATCACTAATAACAGTACTGGAAAAAATGTTTTTTACGAAAGGTGTCGGCATTTTGACGATAATAATAATACTTTGTTATTTTTACCTTATCCATAAAAAAATCAACAGCTAAAGATAACATGTTATCTGTAAAAATAACTGATATAGAAATTATTGATGCCTTATTAGCATTTGTTTAAAACAATATATATGTAAGCGTATAATATGATGTGTAAATGAACCATGGCCTCCACAAATACACACACATGAGTAAATGAAAATGAAATTCAATGCTTTGAGTCCACTTTACTCTGCAAATTTTGTTCACTAATTTGTCATGTTAATAAGTATACAAAAACAGACGCACCTGATAGTACAGATAAGTTTGTATGTGTATTTAAGTATGTATGTTTGTCTATTTGTAAATGTGGAAGGGGATGTGCATGTTTACTCAGTATAATATTATTATTATTATGTCATGTCATATATTATGAGAATGGTAAATATATATATATATATATACATAGTATATTTAACTTCCGCTGATTTTAAACCGTTATCAATTAGATGTATACACATGAATGAAAAAGAGAGACAACTATGTTCAATGTACAGTGCGTACACATGTTATTGTATCATACGTCAGTCTATGTTACAAATTTGGGCATTTCCTCCACACACACACACAAACACATATCTAGAGACAAAAATGCAAATTACACATTGAAATTTTATGTATTACCATAATATGTATCTCATATCCATACATATGTATATGTTTGGGAAGTGTTTTAATGTAGCATATTAGCATTTTTGTAAAAGAGTCAGAGAGGACGAAGATGAGAGAGAAACAGCAATGAATAAGATGAAGAAAAGGAAAGAAGAGTGTGTGTGCTGTAATTCAATCTCTCTCTCTCTCTTAAATGCAATACCACTAGTACTGCTATAATATAGCTCACGATAGGCTGAAGTTAAAACATAGGGAAGGATTTGCTAGATATGATCTTGCTCAGAAAGAACCTCCCTATAGCCCTCCCATTCTTATATTATTATTATCATTATCATTATTACACATGCATTCTTTTCATCTCTGGTTTCGTGTGAGTAAAATGGCACGAAAGCAAAACTCTGTGTCACGTTCAAGGTACTACGTTGTAAAAAATTTAACTTTTCTCCGTACTAATGATGAACAACACATGTTGACTGTATAATAATAATATTGTATTATAATACGTCTTATATCTTGTACATGTTATCTGTATATTTTTGTGTGGATTCATCTCCGTATAGCGTACAGTCGAAAAAGAAGCAACATAATGGGTAGAAATATATGAGTAGTAAAATGAAAATTCCTATACGAGTTAACCGTTTCCATACTAATGTGAGTACCTGGATTTGTTATGTACTACTATGTTTCCTACTTTGTATGCCATCTTGTCTGACAAGTTGAATCGATGACCATGAGCTTAGACTCATTGTACTAACCTATAAAATCATTCTGATGATGATGCATCATTACTGCTATACTATTATACACATTTTTGAATTTTAAACTACATTACAAATGAATAATGGGTAATGTGTAACAACTGATTAGACCATTTATGCAATAGTTATTATTGTATAACTAAATTCTACTATACTTTTACACTTATAAATATGGCAAACTTATCAGGAAGACCAAATTTACCTTTGCATTATATTTTTCTACACGCTAGTTCTTTCAACTTTTACAAATGGACATATTATGCGATATTATTAGTAACTGTTTTTAAAGTTATTAACATTTTGAGTTGAGAGGCTGTCTCATTTCAATATCAATAAAATATTTAATTCAATTCCAGCAAAATTACTATCATTATTATTTTTCTATAGACAAAAAGAAAGCAAACTTACTATGAATAATATTATAATATTTACTTGTTTAGCCCATGTTTTATGTATCACAATACAAATTGTACATCTTTTTACCGTAAACTTTTTGATAACAAAAAATACATGTTTGTCTAGTACAAAAGTATCTTTCTTTCTTTCTTCTTCCTGTCTCCTGTGTACTATAATATGCACAAAACTACCTATACATGTATGTATGTTGAGTAGATGATGATTGCATTCAAGTATTAAATTACGTGCCATCAAGAATATTGAAAACCGTGAGCTAAGTAAGTAAGCTGGATTTCTTTATGGCAGTGTATAATATTATTATTATTATAATATTGTAAATTGTAATTATCTCCTTTTTATCTCAATTTCATGCATAACTAATGTACAAGAACGTACACAAGACATACATGGTACGAATGAAGAATGAGAGAGATTCTAAGGATTCTTAAAATATTTCTAATTTACGGTTGTACAGATGACTAACAAACGTGATGAAATACGTATTATATTTACTGAAATATGTTATACAAATACCTTTAAACTAATTGAAAAATGTTATTGTCACGAAAGGTTTTATGAGTACACACATTACAACATATTAATATTGTGAGAATGATACTAAATTGTGATATTTTTACATGAACGGTACTATAGGTTTTTTTAACAAATAGATCACTGAACCTTTGCCGGTCGCCTATACATGCACATCAAATGACATTATATATCACAATAAATACACAAAAAAATATATAGATTCCTTGCATAACACAATGTAGAAAATAGAAAAAAATGTATCGGTTTTTTGTATTTTATGTGTGGTACAAAAAATAAAATGTTCTGCATTTCCTTATTTTGAAAACAAAATATTCTGTTTCAAAATCCAGTACACTAGAATAATAATAACATAATAATATTTATTTAGCATGTCAATTTCAAAAAAAAAAAAATACTACCAATGCATGAAAGCTTTCTAGTTGCCAGACTTTTTATTCTAAAATACTTTTGTTGTGATAAAAAATTCCAGGATAAACTACAAAATTCTTGCTGTCTCCATCAAGGGTCAACTATCTAATGAATGTAAATGTCAACTACGTATCTACGTGTGATATGAGGGTAAATTTTTTAAAAGTATTTATAAATATACACTTGGGTACATAATTTTTTTGTCAAGACAGGGTTGGATACCGGGTAACCCCCTTGTCTCGACAGTTGTATATTATACCAAAACTATACACTATAATACATATAATAATAATATTACTTTCTACGTGTCTACGATTTTTAGTTTTTTTCTACAAGATATGCATACTCGTTAGTTTCAATTTAAAAAAAAAAATCCAAGTGTTAATACGTTAAACTATTAGTACTACAATATTATTATATCGTTTTTAAACTACCTGAGATGGTCTGAGTCATTATTATTTCTTTCAATGTTTCCACTTACTAACACATGAATATATACTATAATAGGTATCAGTTAGACTGTACCAATAAACTAAAATGTTTTATATTTATTATTAGTATAATGTTAGAATAACCCTTTCTATAATCGTACAAGTTTATACCCATGTCCACAGACCTTAAACTATAGGAAGGTTTCCTTATCGACTATTCCTGTTACCATACTTTTATTTCTTTGAATACTTTTTACATTCATACTATACGAAATTTTTTTCTTGTATATTATACGTATGCGTCGTTTCAAATGATAGTGACAATAGTTTTAGATTGAAATAAGTTTCAAACATGCTAAGACTGTCATATAAAAATACTAGAAATATCTGCATTTTTCTTGTGCAGGATAGGTCAGTCCGGACTTCCTTTCTTATAGACATTAGCTGCATAACTACATAGCTATTTTTAAGCTTGAACATAAAAATGTGACATGTCTACAGTAAAAATTTATAACCCTTATTCCAAGACAAAAAACCCCCATAGAAAATGAATACGCTATTCAAAGACAAGGTGTGTACATAATAATAATATTATTATGTTCTTACTTATACTTTTCTAGGAAGTGTGTGAATAGTGAATACATTGTAATTTCCAGTTTACATTACAAATAGAGCTATTTTTCTATATCACATATTAAATATTTATACATGGATGGATAAGTAGCATTTCTTGAAATTGTGAAAAAAGGTAACCAGACTTTTTTTCCCCCTCATCAAGTTTAAACTCATCAAGAAAACGTTAAAACTCCATCAACTAACATGCATATTTGTCGTCTGTCGGTCGTCGACAATATGTTGGATATATGTATAATAATATATTATTATGATAATTGTATGACTATATTATTACTTCCCGAAACGGCATGTCACTGGATTTTTATAAATATATTATAATATTATAATATCTTATAATATTATTATGCATTTCTGTTCCATTGACATGCGACTAGATAATCCTTTATCAATTACCCATACCTCATGGTAATGATAATACTAAAAATAAGGCTTTTCTAATATAGATCAAATGGAAAATTTTATTGTATATTCTATAATATATCGGGATATAATTTTATATTATAATCCTTTAATAACTAAGATGCATTAAGAACCGAATTTTTGGAAATATAAAACGACACAAAGTACACAGTATGATCTGCTCTACAAAACGGTCTTTTGATTTTTCAAAGTATCAAAGACAACGAACCACAATAATGCGAAACAGTAACAACAACAAAACAAAATCGAGAAGGTAAACAGGTACAACGTCAAGAACAATACGTGTTTTTGTGTATATTTATTTAGTATTTACCCAATCTAGAAATGTGATGATTTCATATTAAGACAAACTCCCTTTTTCTTAGTAAATCTTTGAGTGACGTCTATACAACCTACAAACATGCATGATGCATGTAATAATACTACATATGTACTATACACATTGTGACAAGCTTTATTGTTTTTAAATACAAAATAATTTGGTATAAAAGACGTGTGGTGTATATGATTTACAGATTTAACCAAAAGAGTAAACAAGTACAACCGAATGCAATATTACTATTTGTCTGGAGATTATGTCATCATCATGAACTAAACGTTTCAGTTCCTTTTCAAGTACACAGGATCCATATTAATGTTTTAATGAAATAGGATGCTTTAAAAAAACTAAAGACAAATACTGAAAAGTACTGTACTTTGTGTATTTCCTCTCTATGCCTGTTAGTTTAAATAGATAACAAAATATTTTATAAGAATGAGAGATAGTATTATGTACAAAAATGGATAGAAAATTTTAACATTTTTGAACAAAAGATAAGCAACAGAGAGAAATGTATGTAATACTATCATAATATATAGATGTCGATCCATGAATGATATATTCATGCAATCACCTGTTGCTTCTTTTTTTTACAGATTGCATGCGTGGGTTGTTGTTTTCGCTCAAAAATCTCAAACGTATTTTTAAGAATCAAAAATACAAAATATTACGTGTATTATTATGCCGTTGTTTTTAACAGTAGTATAGTTTTAGCATCAAACGCTAATATTATTATGATATGAGTTTATATGAGAGTAATTAATGCTCTATCGTCTACAATAATAATATTATAATATTTTTTAAAATTTAGAAGAATTATTAAAAGCGTCAAGACTATACTATATATTACACAAAAAGCAAACTAGATACTGGATACAACATGTTTTTAACTGGAATAAAATGGAGTGAAAAAGTGAAAAGTGACATGTGTATAATATAATAATAATATATGAAATATTACGGGATTTATTTATTTACCTTTATTCACCACTAAGGAGAGGGGTTCATCCGAATCTGGCGATTCATCTTTGATGTCTCCTTTATGAGGTGGTTGGTGATGATGGTGAAGTTGATGAAGTTGTTGGAGTTGTTGTGTAAGAGTTGTTGCAAAATGATAACTATGTGCGGATACTGGAACAGTTTTACGTTCATTGTCATTATTACTGTCAATCTCAACATTATTAGTATCTGTAGTTGTTACATTATGTTTGGAGTTCTCCAACAACCGTTGTTGCTGTTGTTGCAACCGGTTTTTGATCAAAAATATTTTCGGCATTTTTATATATTTATGTATTCATATAGGTATAATCTTCAACAACAAGAAAACACTTTTTGTATTTATTTTATATTATTATTTGATTTGATGTGAATCACTATGATTAATTATTATTATTATTATTCCTCTATCTCTTGGTTCAACCAAGAATGTACATAAAAGGTATAAAAGTAAAAGGCACAAAAATATATATTATTATTATATTATATGTTTGGTAAATAAATTATAACTTTGACGTCCTCCTTTCGTCAGTATATAATATATATATATACTTTTTTTCTGGAAAAATTATTATTAATATATCACTTTCAACTGTATTTTGTTTGCATACTTGTAAAAAAAACTCCTCTTGTCACTTTTTGTTATTGATACTTATTTTAGACCATTTTTTGATTTTCTTGTTGTAAAAACTGTAATCACTCGAAGGTAGTAGCGAAGAATGTCGATAAACAAATGTATCACTCATGGTTAGTTAATCCATGTTGCTTCATAAGATTCTCCCGTGCTCGGTAATAATAGTAGTAGGAAAAATAAACGTCGTGGTAATCCATGTGTTCAGTTTTTCTACTTCAGATTTTAGTAAAATAATGTTGAAGGGCAACAATGAATTTACTAAAAAAAAATTAGTAATATGCGTTTATGGTAATTGTACTTTTGCTAGTAAAAAGTGTTCAATTTTAAAAATGAAATTTCTAAGGCACTCGTGGACAACCACCACTCTTGAAGATCCACTCACTTCAAACAACTGCGAGAGACTGAAAATTTCAAGATCAAACTCTCTATAGCTTGTGGGGGATAAAAACAGGGTTGAAGCATGTAGATACATGCATATATTTACAGAGAGAGAGAGAACAGCATTACAACAATGCTTTCGTAGAGCTGGTATCGTATAGTATAATATAGGTATTCACATGTTCCTATTACAAGTGCTATGTATAGCTCTGAAAACGTTTTTGTTTTTTTATATTTAATGTAAATATTATAGTCAAAATTAATACACTTTTATTTTTTAAGAAAATATTATACTGCACTACGTATGTATTATAACATATGAAAGAACATGGTAGACCAAAGACCAGACTTGGACTAAAATGGAACAAAAAATAATATCCAATATGCATATATTATATATTTACCACTATCTTATTCAAAAGTACCTTATTTAAAACCTAAAATATATTATTCTTATTATATGCTCGGCTTCCTATTTCTACTAACATTATAACTATATACATATATGTATGTATTCAAATTTCCGAAAATGGTTTAAACGTTGTATGCATCAACTATATCAAATCTGTACAATGTACAAAATCATCCAGTATACTTTTCGTACATATATGTATATTTAATACTTTGATTCTTTACAATTTATGTAGATCATTCTCCATGATAATTAAAGTTGATTTTAGTTAACTCTGTTCAATTTTACAGATAGTTTGCTTCATCATTCATCTTTATAAAACAGTCACTGAAAAATGATTTAACCATGTGGTTTAATTTTGTATCTTTGATAACTATTGAACGCTTATTAAATTTGTACCATCAAAAGCTAATTAGAAAAAAACGATATTCTCGATACTCGGTATAGGCAATGTGTAATATGCACATAAATAATAATACATGGAAATAGGAAATACAATATATTATAGTATAGGTGTATGGCCAACAGCCAACCACAGTCAATAAGCATATATATATACTAAGTAAAGCAAATATAAATATGCTAATGAACTGTGATCAAGTTGTATAACTTTTATAAATAAAATTTCCTATACATATACTATATTAAAATATTGTAGTTTATGCTAACAAGTAGAATATAAGTTGCATAAATAGTCTCAATTTCGATCCTGTTCCATATGCACAAGTTCCACAGGTCAAAGCTGAGTATTTTTTTTCTCTGTCTAACTCACCTTGTATTAATATTCATAGACCAAAAAAAAAGCAGCATCATTTATAATACGGTTACAATATTATACAATATACATACTACCTCCTCATAAAATCCGTATCCGAAGGCGAGACGGTCTGTGTCCCCGAGAAATGGCTATTACTCTGGGTAAGAGAAATGGCTATTGCTCTGGCTAAGAGAAATGGCTATTACTCTGGCTAAGAGAAATGGCTATACTCTGGCTAAGAGAAATGGCTATTACTCTGGCTAAGAAGAATGGCTATTGCCCTGGCTAAGAGAAATTGCTATTATTCTGGCTTAGGTAAATAAAAATTATTTGTATGCGTCAACGTGATGGCGTCTTAATATTGTTTGTTTGTTTGGTGATGTGTTCTCTTGGCTGCAAAATTGATCTCCATACAAAAGGTTGCGCACAAATCGAGTGATATCTACAAACTGTGAGCAAAGGGAAAGTTTTACATCTTCCTGAATGGACAAAACAGATTTTTTGCACTGGAAAAGTGCGCAATTTGGAACTGCATGTTATAGCAGTTCACACAAATTTTCTAATTCAAGTACAGCTTAATGGTGCGATCTTCAATTGCCGACTTTGGCCAGTAAACACATCTGTTTGGTTTATTGATGTCTTTTCTGTGTATCTCACTCGATTTTGGAGCTGTCTTATACCTGGAGATAAATTTTTCATTAAATATTTTAGACCTGTTGAAGCCGTCGGATAAGAAATGTAGAAAATCTTAAATTTTACCCGTCATATGACGGGCGTTCTTACTTGTATAATATATAATGCAGATCATAGACATAGAATATACAGCCATGTCTACAAGTATAGTTATAAATGCAGACGGAAAATAATTACATGTGTAAACAACACACAACAAGAGATACATTATACAAGCAACTTTGAGCCTAGAATCTAGAATCTAGAGTTTGGAATATTTGGCAGTTGTCCTCGTCTTTGCCTTCTTTTTCACCCCTGTAAAAAACACTTAATTTTGTATGCAGACAGCATGCTGGCTTCTGGTTGTTGGTTGTTGTTGGTAGACTTATAGATATTTTCTACTCGTTACATCTAGTATCTAGCATCTAGTGTGTTGTATGTTTCGTGTCGGAAGAGGAAAAGGAAAAAGAGACTCAATGACATTTTTAATTAGGTGAATATACAAAGTGTATCTTTTTTCTCCATCTCTCGATTCTCCATCCACTTTTACACACTACAAAATACAAAATGTGTACTAGACGCGGAACTTGGAGCTTAATTTTAGTCGCGAGTAGTGAGAAGCTAGCTCAATTATGTGTGTACAGTGTACAGTGTACAGTAATATGCATGAAAACTAGCGCACATTACACACTACACATAACACATGAAGCTTTGTCTAAACTCTAGACTCTAAACTCTAAACTAAGCTGAACCATGTCATGTTGACTTTCTTTCCCTCACTTTCACTCGTTTTGTCTTAATTTCGCCAAGTATAAAGTTAATTGATTTTCATTTCCTTATGAGTGAAGTTTGTCTCTCTCTCTCTCTCTCTCTTTTGCTCTCCGCCTTTCAACTCTGGAAGAAGAAGGAGAGAAAGAGAGACAAGTGATCCTACTTTCTGTGTATGTGATTGTGTTTGTGTGTGTGTCTTAGCGGGACTTTTACACTTTACACGCTCATAATTCTTCTTCTCGTTTCTCCTTTCTCTATCGCACTCGCTCTCAATCCTCGATCGTCGTGCCTTTTGCGTCTCGTCTTCACAGCATCTTTATTTGGTTAAAAGTCAATTTCGTACAATATTTTGTAAACAATCTGTCAATTAGCTGAAAGGAAGAAGAAGAAGAAGAAAAAAAGACGGAGAAGATCAATTTGCAACTTTACATTTTACACGTTGGCAAAAAACATGTACTTTTCCATATTTATCTTTTTGCATAAAAAGTAGAGGAAAAATATTCTAATTAAAAATGATACATGTTACTAAAAAACATATGTACGTTGTACATTGTACAAACTAATTTGCCCCGTAATTATTCCTAGATTACAGATTACAAATGCATGTGACAAATGTTATAGTTTGACGCGATACACAACGTTTTATAAACTTCAAGTTGATCTTCAGCTCAATTTTGTCAATTAAAAACAGTCAAAAACAGAGTCTTCAAAAGTTGAGAGAGGACAAAACTGAAATTGCTTATTTCTTATTACTTATTAAACTGTCAGCCTTTTTGAAATGTGTTTTCAAAGTTGAATAAAAATCACATGTGCGCTGAAAGAAATTTTGCTTATATATTTAAAAACATGTAAAAATCATGTATATGAAAAAATAATGAATTTCGTCTAAAACAGCCAATTAAACCATTTATTTTGTCTTTACAACATTTTTCCTAGTAATTAAATTTTGATTGACAATTTTTATCCCAATACATCCAAATTTGTCAATCAAATTTCAGCCTTCGCAGTCTCAAGTACCAATTTCACTTGTAAATTTATCATACAAAACTGAGGACCCTAGACTTGTTTTTAGACTATTTGAAACTGATTTAATGCAACTAGTCACTTGCACTAAAAGTAAAATAATTAATTTTCAAACTAATTACATGAAACACGACACATGACTAAAAACCATCAAGAATCAAGAATCAAGAAACTAATCGCAAGACGGAAAAAGTAAAATATGAATTTCATCAAAGTACTTGGCTCTCCCTGTAAGATTTTTTAGATTGAAAAATTATTCAAGAAATATCAATATCAATTTCTCTACTTTCATCTATACAATTAGCACACTCATCATTTTTTCCGGTTCTGATTACTAGTTATGAATTATCAAGTGCTGATGATTTAAAAAAATTGAAATCTAAAGAGTTGCTAAAAATACAAAAGTTATGAGAAAAACGGGCGACGTGTGACGACTCAGGATTGCGATTAAAAAGAAGGAGAAAAAGAAGAAGAAAAAGAAGAAGGAGGATGGAGAAAGTTATGAAGAGAAAGATTTAAGATTTAATACATCCTCTTTCTCCTTAACTTAACTTTCTTTTGAAAATAAATCCCATTTAAAAAGTAAGCTGGAGGATTAGATTTAAGTCAGTTCAACTAATCCAACTTCTTCCTCCTCCTCTACTTTTCCAAGTTGTGTAATATAATAGCTAATGTGAAAGTTTTTCTATAAAGCCAGAGTCTGACTTTCACTTTGGCTTTGGCTTTGAGTTTAAGTCTGAGCTCGTAGTGATGAAGAAAACGGGAGTAACGGACAAATGGCCAGGAATCCTCATCTAAAAACTAGACTCTAGAATCTAGAATCTAGAAAACGTGGATGGCTAAATATGCCCAGTAATAATAATAATAATACTTCTAGTTGTACACTGTACAAGTAGTAAAAGGTTCTTTAAATTGAATTTATTTTTTGTAATGCAAATGGAAATACCGTACAGTTTTTTTCTCTCCATCGTACAAACTACAAACTGCAAACTGCAAACTGTGAGCGACGACCACCCAACAAATCCAACAACAAGCCAGCCGAAAGTCCAACAGAAAACTTTACCGTGGAAAACCAGTGAAATCCAATAAATTCCAGCTCCACAATTCTACATTCTACATTCTACTCTCGGCCATTACAAATACGAGTACGAATATACTTTTATATTGTGCACAGTCAGCTCTGTATTCTAGATTCTAGATGCTCTGTGTTATGCATTCGTTATACGAGTTAACAGAAAAAGTACAAGTAAAACTACTTTTTCCTTGCTCGCAAAATTTTTTGCATTAAGAGGTAAAGAATAAGAACATATCTGTATTTCTCAGTTGGACTCAAGACTCGAGACTCGAGTTGAGAGTTGAAGTCGAATTGGAATTCAAATTTGAATTTGAAATGTAAAACTCCCCACATGCATTTGTTTAGCATGAGACTAGCCGTTGTGCTGTACATTGCGCATTGTACATTGCAGAAATCTATGGGCATTTTAAGGAAATTACTTGAATACTGAAACCAAAACCGACGAGGAAACAAACCCAAACCAAAACCAAAATCAAAATCAAAGCCGAAGCCGAGTACTCGATGACCAAGAGCATTAAAAAGGAAGAGAAATGAGTGGAATTTCTATTTTATTTTATTTTATCAGCTTTCCACTTTCACGTTGAGCATGCATTCGGTATTCGGTACATGTTAAAAAGCCGGTGAAAAAACTTTTGTAGTTACTTTCTAGTTTCCTCAGTTCCAGTTTCAGTTTGTGTTCTGGGTTCGTTGTCATCGCCGTGCTGATCGTTATCGTTATCGTCGGTTTGATAGTCTCAGAAAAAAGTAATAGTTGCAACTTGCAGCCCACACACCACACACCATACACATCTGCTTCATCGGAAAAAAAGTTGCACAATTTGATTTTATTGGAGGAAATCTTCACTTAGTTATAAACATATTTACCACATCAACTCTCTTCTCTCCTCCACTTTTCTCCATCTCCAAGAAAACTATTGTGGTTAAACTATTTATTTTCATGTGTTTCATCGGTCGGCTTGTCGGGATGTCGGTCGGTGTGTAAAGTGTAAAGATGCATGAAAAATGGCAACTACACACGTTGTAAATTGTACATGTGCTCCATTTTGCTGTATCTTGTATGGTGTATGGGCGATGGATTATGGATTAGAAAATTTTTCAAATGGCACACGGCACAGCTGGCAAAATGAAACCAAACCAAAGAAAACCAATGGAAGCAAAAGGATTTGGAACGGAATGGAACGTAAAACTTTGTTTCATTGCAAAATTCCCTGATCCTGATTTATTGGTATTGTTGCTCTATTTCACATGACTAAAAATGGATGGTGTAAATTGCAAATTGTAAATCTTTCCTGGAGCCTACTGCCGATTGCCGACTGACGATACACAATAAATTTACAAGAATCCAGAAACCAGAATCCAAAATCCATTATTTCTAAACTTCTTTTAACACTTTGTAAATACTTTGTAATTTATGCAAACAGCCCACATGCATATGCAAAAGTGGATTATCACTTATAAAATATCGATATAAAATACCGATATTCAGACTTTGCGTAGGAGGACGGAAATTTCATGAAGCACATTGAATATTGAATACTTTTGATGCATAATAAATGTGTTAATCGTAATTTCGGCAGATACTGAGTTAAAAGAGAACCAGAATTGAGAATTGACGTAGATATTTTTTGCAGCAGTCTCCGATCTCCTTGTTCCACATTCCTGATTCTAGATTCTGGATTCTAGATTCTAATTTCTAGTTCAAACATGACGTGGTGAATATATTATTACTATTGCTCTACAATCTAGAATCTAGAATCTACAATTGCAATCATCTCCGTCAGCTACATTGAACAAGAAATTGGGAAAGAGAAGAGAAAGAAATGTAGTGGAGAAAGGAGGAAGTGAAGAATACACATGATTCCGTCAGTTGCCAGTTGAGGAAGGCGAATAGAAAATCGGAACGGCAGGGAAATTGAAATTATATTGACATTGACTTTTATTCAAAGGACGAGGAACTGTGTCAACAAATTTGGGGATCCTCTCGTGAATTTGTGAGTACAAGCAGTGAGCAGTGAGCATGGAGCATTGAGCGGGAAAGAGTTTCTCTAATATGATTATTATTCTTATCAACGCTCGCCCACTTTTTTACCTCTTCATTTTCCTCCTTTTCATCTACTCAGATTGAACATGTAACCAATTTTATGCATACTGCTGTCTTCTGTTTTTCTGTCTACCCTACTTTTTTCCTTCCTTATTCCTATTTCACTCAAATTTGTCATGAATGTCCGCATTACGTGCATAAAACAATTGTAAATCGTCATTTAAAATTATTTTAAATTCAAAATAAAACATGCATGTATTCAGATATTCAGAAATTCAAGATTACAAAATGATGCTCAAAAAATCAAAAGATTGGAGCAATATTAGTTTTTTCAATATAAAAAAAATCAGAAAGTCAGCTGCTGCAGTACAATTGCATCAAAATAATAATAATGTCTGCCCTTTATATATAATTAATTCACCATTCATCATTCATCATTGTTAAGCATCAATTAAAATTTAATCTGATAAACTGCACATGGTGATTAATCGCTTATTCATAATTTGTAATTGTTAACAATATCAGTACAAAATACAAAAGCAATTCCCTCATGTTTGTAATAAATATTCTAGATTCTAGATTATAGATAAAATGAGCATTGGGTCTGATATTATGCTTGAGCTGCAGTTCAACTGCGGTATTCTGCATAGGCTTGAGAAAAGTCTAAATACTAAATAATTTATTGCAAAAGTTGTGATTGTTAAGTCGAAAATGAGATGGGATCCGATCAAGTTTTAAACAAATTTTCACGTCGTCGGTTGTTGCCGGTTGTCGGTTGTGGGTTTTCAGTTTTCAGTTTTTGGTGTGGATCTGAATATCTCTGACACTTACTGCACTGTGCTGCATTGAAAAGAGGGTTGAATATTGAATAGTTTCTAAATTGATATGCATTCGTAGTTTGTTCAAGCTTGCTGCTCATAGTTTTTATCGTAACCCAAAACCCAAAGTTTAAAACCCAAAATTGTACGTGGCGTTTTACTTTCACTAATTAGCCATTAGTCATTTGAGATTAGTTGAAGGAAGAGCAAAGACAGCGCCAGCGACAGCGGTGAATTCTACAGAGACCACACTCAAAATGAGAATTTGAAATCCGATTCCAAATTCCACTGCATCTATTCAATGAAAATTTACATTAAATATAATGAAAGTCAAATAACTTATTCTAAACTCCAAAGTGAACAAATTTGACTGCTTTTCCATCCCCAATATCTGACATCCGACATCCTGCATCCGATGAAATTGAGGATTAATGCTAGGTCATGGTTTTTCAAAACAACTGGAGATTTGAGATTTGAAATTTGACAGGTTTAAAATTGAATTTTCCCCTCGCATCTGGATTCTTGATTCTTGATTCTCTCTCTTTCTCTGCTTTTTGTCACCCCCTAAAATTTGAGGTATTATTTGATATTGGATATTTGATATTGATCAAAGTTGAATTCATTTATAATGAAAAAATAAAGTGCAGGGCGCAGGGTGCAGAGACCACAGCAGAACTGCAGGCTGAGGGTTGTGGTCTGTAAATCATAAGAGTCGACAGTGTAAAAAAACATACTTGAAGATTGAAGATACAAGTGCTTCACTCTCCCTACTTTCTTTCTGTTGCCATCTAAACCAGAGCAAGCAGCTTCAGCTCCAGCTTTCCTGCCTATTTCCAACTTGTACATTTTACTCTCCTTTCTTACATGTGAATTTTTTGTGGTATCTATTTGTATTTTGTACTGGCAGATAGAGATTCCAAAAGAACCAACAACTTTCAACTAAATTACGTTCCATGAAATGCGCGACCAACTATCAACTACCACTGATAATACTAACGATAAGGACGCGATCGGGGGTAAAATCTAACCAAAAGCTTGAAACTCAGCAGCGGGGAGCAACCGAAAACTAACAAGTTCAGAGGGAATAGGGAAAAGGGAAGATCGGCTATCAGCAATCTACAATCGACAGGGGCACAGGCTAAGAGTATCTTCCAGCGAGTGAGTGAGTGAATGAATGAAGAGCGGAAAGAGGGATGGACAAAATGATTTATTGTACGCACAAAAATCGGACAAGTTCAAAAGGAATCATTTAGTTTCTCCGAAACCCCCTAAAGAAGAGACTCGACGCAAAATCCGATTACCACGAGCGATGAAAGATGAAGGACGAAGGATGAAGAAGTGGGGAAAAATGGAAGAACGCTGAATGCTGAGTGCACACATTCTCAAATTCATAATATGTGCGTAAGCAATAAGTAGGAGAATAAAGGCTTGCAAATTGATTTTATTTGATCTAATATTAGAACGTCTATCGATATCGATGTTACTCAAAGTCTCAAACTCTACCCTAATTTTTCATTCATTAAGAGCATAATTAAGGATGGCGTTCTTACAACTAGTTTTTACGATGCGAAGCAGAGTATTGTAATCGTCGTGTCCGTCCGTCCGTCCGTCCGTGGACATCGGGGTAATGTG
>JAQGBH010001431.1:0-32689 GCA_034698265.1 Sminthurinus aureus | reverse complement strand
TTACTACTTTTTTTAAAAAACTGAAATGACATAAGACCAGTTTGTATAGGAAGGTAAAAAGTAAAAACATTAAAGGAAGATACTTCTTCTTTAGCATAATTTAAATCCACTCACAAAATGTGCTTACAACTTACAAAAGTTGAAATGTTATACATCAACAAAAGAGATAAACTATACAAGCCCTTTGAGATTATTATATATAAAGTTATAAAACTTGTAACAATAATAAATTAAATATTATGTATTATTATCACAAAATTTAATACACCCAAATATTAAATAAAATGTATACAGTATTCAATGTACATATTTTATAGTGCACACTATAATCAGTAACTAATGAGAGAGAGGACATACTACACAATATATATTTTATAGCCAATCATCTATATTTTTTAAGGTCATATTTTAATGTGATTCATATCTAAATAACATTATGCTATAACAGATTATTTATGTAGAGTAGAGGAAAAAGGTAAATCGTCGAGAGAGTCTAGAGCACAAATGATAATAAAAATAATGAATATAAACATGTGTACATATTATATTGCAAAACACACTATACAGAAGGAAGATATTACAGATTGCAGATGTACATACGTACTCAATTAAAACGGGTGATTCTATTACAAGTTTGGCAATGTAAAAAAAAAAGGATTAATAAAATTATAATTGTTATGAATGGTTGTAAATAAATAAATTAAAAAAAGCATCTTTAATTTTTACACACTTGTTTGGAAATAAATGTCACTTCAAAACATGGGAATATTATACTAAAATATATGTACGTATCACAAACAGTCATACGAGAAAAAAAGGAATATGAATTAAGTGGAGAATTTAATTATGTGAAATTGATATAATATAGAAGTACATGTACCATTTATGTTGATCTAATTATGTTTTTTTTTCTTTCGTAAAAGCAGTGTAGACTGTAGAGTCCTTATAAATATACAGAAACAGAACCTCTTTTACATACTACACATTTAATGTTCCACTAATAATGTACACTTTTATCTTCACCTAAATACTAGTAGTACTATTTCACTTTCTATAACACCACAATTAGGAATTACCATCATATCTTTAATTATTATATTATCTTGATTTGCTATAATTAAATATGTAAATAAATATGTACTACTGATGTGTTTTGGTCAATTCTGTCTTCTGCATACAAGTCTATATCATGTATGTACATACGAATATTTACAAGACCGGGAAAAATCCCAAATTTGGATTAAACCAATCAGTGACTACAAAATCTTCATCAAAATTTTACAAGGGCACCTGAACCTGGAATGACCATGTACTGAAAAAAAGGGTTGAAATTTTGATCGTTTTTTAGAAGAATATGGAAGAGAAATTTTCAAAACCATTTTTATGAATACATAAAAGATCTTACACATAATAATAATATAATAAAAGCTAGGCAAAGGACCAGTCCGTATTCGGGCTAAATCTTCTTATACAAAGCCCTGAATGTGAACCCATGTATAATTTGATGCTATACTTTTTAATATGAGAGTAAAGAGTAATTCAATCGCAAGTTGAATGATCACGTCAAAATTCGCACTGCTATTTTATGGACTAAAAAAGATTCAATAGGCTCATGGTTCATGCGTTACTATTGTGATGTATACTGTATAATGTGTATAGTTTATTTAAATCTATAAAAGTAGTATCAAGACTAAAATCATTATAATATATAATTATTTGAAAACACACTCACTTACTTTTGGGTTTTCTCCATTTTATTTCATATAACAATAGTAATAATTCATCTATTATATTACGTATTTAACTTGTTAAACTTTGTAGAAAAGTGTCTGCATGTAACATAATAATAATATCATAATATTGTTATCGTATGTCATACAGAAACCCTACACAAAGTATAGTATATATTATAACGGTTAGTACATAAATCCGAAATCCTCATCTCAAAAACAAAAGCTATATTCAAATTGTAATTACTTATTTGTACAATCTAATATTATAAATTATCACCTTTCCTGTATCATAACTCATAACAAATAATTACATAATATAATGATAATATAATTATAAAATTGCAATAGTAATAATCATAATCATTGATGATGAACTTTATATTATGTGTGTACACATATAATATTCAAGGGTTTCTTTTGCATAAGTATGTATCTTAATCTTAAATAGAACATTATATGTGGATTTCCATTTTTCACATGTAAAATTTAAAAGTATTTGAATACATCATGTATAGTATGTATATTATAGTACTTGATTGTAATTACAGTTTTACAACAAAAACAAAACACTTTACTTCTTTTTTCCCTTCTTCTTTCCACTACTTTGAGCTGGACCACTAGTTGAATCTCCTTGTGCTTTTACATCTTTTTGTGTTCTGGATTTCAATTTTGGAATTTTATCTCCACAGTATATTAGAATAGATTCTCCTGGATAATAAAAAGTTAAAAAGGAGCATAATATTTAAGTAAATTTCCTTTATACACATGAAAGCATAAACTGTGATGCAAAATGTTAGTCCTATACTATACAACAAAAAGTTATAGTAATAAATGATAATAAAAACGTACTGGTGGGAAATTCAGGCTTTAAAGGTGTTCCATCATCATTTCTAAAATGAACCCTAAGTCGTCCTCTTAATTGTGGTTCATTTGATTTTTCTCGTGAATAAGCCTTATTTTCAACTCCAATAACAAATCCAGCATTTGCCAATACTTCTTTTAATTCTTGATAATTTGGATTTTCAACGGCCTGCAATAAATAAATTCACACACATACATAATGCATAAAAGAATAAAAATACAGATTGACGGATAATCTATATTATATAGTTTTTATTTCTGTCAGGAATGTCTATCTGTATCAGTCTTTGTAAATCTATAATATGGACAATACCTTATCTAATGGAATTTTTCTTCCTTCAGCTCTAGTTTTCTTACTATTTAGATAAGCTGGGTAGATACATATCCATCTGAAATACAGTAAATACATAGAATAATTAAAAAAATACTGATGAAAATTTGCAGCTCATCAAATCCACGTACAAAAACATGTGTTACTTACATGCATACAATATTGACAAACGAGAATGTAAAAGTAAAAAGTACCGATTAAATATTACAAATTCAGTAGAAATAATGTTGATTTTAAATGGGAAATTAATCATGTTACCTTTCTTTATCACTATGCTTCTTCTGTCTAATCCATTCACTTGCCATGGTCAATTATTTTGAACAAAATTTTATCAAAAAATATTGTTCAAAAAACTAAACTCAATTTTCTGTTCTCTCTCTCTCACATTTGAATCTGGATGAAAATATGCTCAGAAGATAAAATATGTTTGTACGCACTGTAGCGGGTTTTGGCTTGTCAGTTGTAAAAATAGATTTTGTCCGTTGAAAGGTGAGAGAATCAGTCGTTTGTATCATTTTCTCTCTCAGTTTAATTGTAATTAATTTAATATAGTGCTTAATTTGTGTAATGACAATAGAAAATTATACTAGTGGAGGTTGGATAATGTGATTAGCAATCCAAATTAATCATTTTTTATAAACTTGAACAAGTGTTTATCTGTGTAATATAACATTTTATAAACCGAAGAAAAAACTAAAATATTATTATAGTTTGCGAGTCCTACTTACTTATATATGTGTGTGTGTACATTTTAATAATAATATAAACGAAATTTACAACAGTAGTGATTATTATTTTATTTATACATAAATACATACATATCTATAGGACATAATATAGGAAGGAATATTACCATTTAAGTACCATTATAGATTTAAGAAAATCATAGTTAATAAGCAAAAAGAACAAAATGTCTCGGAGAAATTTAGACTCGGCATCAGATACAGATTCTGATAAAAATGGACAAACTGAATGCATGCCATTAGCTAAAAGAATGCTTTTAGATAAATGTTATACACCAAGGTATGAAAACAAATTTACTTCTTTTTTGTTTGTAAATAATTATATTATTGTCAAACTTATAGTTCTAATAGAACAAAATGAGTTTGAAGCTTGTACATTGTACATTGCACACATACTATACATATAAATAAAAAATGCATTGACAATTTTGTATTATTACTATTACTATAAACAGGAAAGCTCCACCATCATCAGTTTCACGGACACCAGCATCTTCAAGATCTCGTCAAAATACTACACGGATACCACCATATCCGAGCTCATTACAAAATAATACTACTACAAATTCAAACAGCAATGCTAATATGAAACTCAGAATTCCTCGAGTATCTGATCCGATTGGAGTATATTGTCGTGTACGTCCGTGGGGAACTTCTGATGAAGAACGTTGTATTAAAATTATTAATGATAAACAACTTGTCCTCACACCTCCGGAAACATCTACTGCTTGGAAATGTGGAGTTGCAAAGGAAATGACTTATAGCTTTCAACAAGTTTTTGGCCCAGGAGTTGATCAACATACAGTATTTCAAGAAGTAGGACTTCCAATGGTAGAGGTATGAAAGAGAATTAACACACACTTGTTTATAATAAAATATTTAATGTAGTACAATATATAGATATAGATATAAATATGGATAATATTATTTGTTCTCAGAATGTAAAATTATGAAATAGCACACACATTTTCCATGTTGTTCCCTTTGTCATTCATATTAAATGAAATGAAATGATATTGTAATATGTAAGTTTTTGTTGTTGTTGTTGTTTTATAGGATGTTTTGAGAGGGAGAAATGCATTATTATTTGCTTATGGAGTCACAGGATCTGGAAAAACTTATACCATGTCAGGAACTTCTACAGAATGTGGAATAATGCCAAGAGCTTTGGATGTGATTTTTAATTCCATTTCTAAAGTTCAAGCAATCAAATATACTTTTAAACCAGATAAAATGAATGGATTTGATGTTCAAACTCAAGCAGAAGCTATGGGAGACTTACAAAGAGAATTGACTGCTACTATAAAAACACCTAGATCTAGAGTGTAAGTTAAAATATTTTATTGTTTTTACTACATTAAATATAATAGAAAATTATTACTTATCTCTTTGTTTACAATGTTGATTTATAATACATAGTAATAAGTAATATACTTCATGATTTATTTTATTATTATAGTGGTTATCCTCGAATAACTCCGGCTACTCCAAGTGACTCTCTTGAAAATTTAAATCGTATCAAGGATTCAACAGTATTACCAGTTGTTCAAGATGATTATCGTTATGCAGTTTTTGTGACTTATGTTGAAATGTATAATAATAGTGTTTATGATCTTCTTGATGATGCTTATGATGAACGGACAAAAAAACTTAATCTTCAATCCAAGATTTTACGAGAAGGTGCGTATAAGAATATTTTTGTATTTCAAGCGACTGAAGTTGAAGTTACTTCATCAGAAGAAGCTTATGAAGTTTTCCATCGTGGTCAGAAGAGACGAAAACAAGCTCAAACTTGTTTAAATAATGAATCAAGTCGCTCACATGCTGTATTCAATGTTAGAATTGTACAAGTAAGTATAGTTGAATTTGTTGTTGATTACTTTCTACATGGCTTTTAATATTTTAATAATTTTCAATCTTTTATGTATATTTTATTCTCATGTTTCATGCTAAAATAATAAATACTACTAATAATAAAATAATCGTATAACTTTATAATTTTAATTTATAATTAATAATTAACTTTATGTAACTCTGAAATTTTAAAGGCTCCTTTTGATGAACAAGGAGAAGAAGTATTGGATGATAAGAATACATTGACTGTTAGTCAATTGTCTCTGGTAGATTTAGCTGGTAGTGAACGTTATGGTCGTACAGGAGCAACAGGAAGTCGTCTCAAAGAAGCAGGCAGTATCAATAATTCTCTCATGACTCTTCGAAAATGTATGGATATCTTAAGGGAAAATCAAAGGACAGGTTCTAATACACCAATTCCTTATCGTGAATCCAAATTGATGTACCTTTTGAAACACTATTTTGAAGGAGAAGGTCGTGTTCGTATGATTCTTTGCTTAAATCCAAGAAATGATGATTATGATGAAAATATGGTAAGAATGGTTTAATGTTTATTTTAAGCATAATATACATAGATAGATTTTATACTTTATGTATATGTACAGATAAAGTTCATTTTATTTATTTATTATCACTTTGAATGTGCGTGTTTACTTTTTGAGAGTCTTTAATTATAACTTTTTATACTTTTGAGGTTACTTATGTAATAATTTTATTATTATTATTAAATTAGCATGTTATGACATTTGCTGAATTGACACAAGAAGTACAAGTTACTAGACCTCAAGAACGTAGACCAGATCCATTAACTCCTGGAAGAAGGAAAGCAAATGAAATATTTAAAGAAGCAAGAAGAAGGATCGTACATGATATTAATATTGATGAAAATGAAATGCCAACGGACGTTAATATGGTTTTTGGTCTTGGTCCACCTTTGCCTAATTGTTACATGACAAAAAGTGACGAGGAAGACCTGATTATCAATTTACGAAAAGCTTTGGAGATGAGAATTAAAGGCCGAGCAGAACTTTCTAAACTTCTTACAGAAAAGAGTAAGTCTATAATAATAATATAATGTATAATAGTTCACAGTGCTTTCAATAATTCTACTCAATTTCTTTTCCGTATATATATGAATTTTCTAATGAAGTGTCAATAAGTATAAACAAAGAGTATTATTATTATTATTATAAAAGCATAAAATATGATGAGTTAATAGTATACAAAATGAATGGTAAATAATCAATGTATTCTCATGTTTATGTAGGACACAATTTCAGAATTAAATTGGTTGATGTTGAACGAGATATTGAAACGATTAAAGCAGAAAATTCCAGTTTAAAACTAAAAGTTGAACATTTAGCTGAAGATAAAGAGGCAATGGAGAATTCATTAAAGACTGTTCAATTTGAAAAAACAGAACAAGAAATCCGTGCTGAAGAGTATGAAAAGGAAAATATTCGTTTGAAAGAAGAGGTAAGCAAATATGATTATTATTTCTATAATATTTTTAATTTTTAATATGGGCTAATAATAACATAGTGTTAGTGTAATAATTAGTAGTATCAACTGTAAATAATGCAACTTTCTCAATTTACATCTTATATATTTATCATTTATCGGTTTGTATTGTATTAATTAGCTGGATACTGTCAAGATGAAACTTCGCCAAAGTGAAGTGACGCATCAAAAAGATTTACAGAAAATTCAACAAGATTTGAAAATACAAGAAGAATTGAATGAACGTAAAGTAGATCGCCAACTTGCACGGGAACAAGCTAAATTAAAGGTAAGAAATAAACTTGCACAATGAAAGCTAAATAATGTTTTAAAAAAAAATACTATAATTGTGCATAAAGTATTTAAAATGTACATTTACACTCTTGTTTTCTTACTCTTCTTGTAAAAAAAAAGGAATCAGTAATAGTTTTTACTACTTACGTAATAATCATATGAATGGTTTTTGTTTGTACATATAGGCTACATACAAAGACAAGGACAAAACTCTAAATGCTGTTAGAAACTTGATACAATCTGCAGATTTGGATTCAAGACGCTCTCGTTCTCGTTCTCGTAGATCTCGTAGTTTATCTGAATCCAATACTACGTCAAGCTCTGATGGAGATATACCAGCTAGTTGTAGTGTCGGTAATCATCAAACACCATTATCTACAAGATCTCGGGTAATCTCTGCTCCACACTTAAACCAACCAGCTGACCGTTCCCCTCAAAAATCACGAAGTGGAGTAAGCTTGCTTTCCCTCTATCATTCTAATTTCTCTCACCTTTCTTATTTACTTACCTTTAGTATTATGTATTAAGCTTATTTTAGTTTGAAAAAAATAACATTTACTAACAAACAATATCGTAATTATTATTTTTTACATACACCCATGTACTACATACAATGTTATGTAAAAGATAATTCCTGCATTTGATTGATTTCTGTTATTTAGTACAAGTAATTATACTACTGGTTCATGTATACTTATTCAATATTCTTGTTTCAAAAATTTTCTCTTTAGTTTTGAAATTCTTGTATATATTATCATGTATGACATTAACCATGTAGAGTCGTATATGAAAAATGAAAACTTTGATGCGTATAGCTTATAGCTAGTCCAGAAACTTACGATTTTTGACTATAAAATGTGAACGAATTTTCAAAAACACATCTTAAATCCAGTTACTTATGTTCAAACAGATAAAAATATTATAGAGTTTTAATGCTTTTCTATAATATTTTATGTTTGACTTGACTGTTTCAGAATATTGCAGTAGCTAACCCAAGATATTATAGAGCTCGCTCTACGGAAAGAGATGTGTGGATAGAACACGTGCCTGGACAAGCTGTTGTTAAATCTGGAACTGTATTTCAACCTATTTTGAAAAAGAAAAAGTCTGTGAATAAATTACCCAATGCTGAGGATATAGTTGGTAGAAATAAATACTGTCTTCAAACTCATGAATCAGATGGGGAAGGTGGAATGGAAACCAAACTTTTCAAGGTATTTATTTATGTAGTATTATAAATTGTAATGATGTATATTTATACTACTATTGTTATTAGTAAACCGATTCTTCAATGTCTTAAAATGACTATTTACTTAATACTACTAGCTTAAACTACAGCATAAATAAAATTAATCTGTAAATAGTAAATACTGATTTTTATGTGTTATATGTATAGTTTCCATGTATTTTTATTTAAATTAAAATATTAAAGTACTCTTTTCTCTTTTCATTTATAATGTCTGTATTCCTAAACATGTGTATTATTCAAATTACAGGGAGACATCATTCCTTCTAGCTGTGGGGGTGCTCAAGTAGTTTTGAATGATGTGGAGATATTGACCCAACGTTCTCCAACTAGTGGATCCCCAATCAAAAGAGTAATGCAAACTTCACCAAATGGTGCGGTATCTCCATCCAGAAAACGTACTTCGTCTTCCGTTTGTGGAACACCTCATCGAGGAGGAGATTATGCTTATGATGATTTTGCAGGAGGAGAAACTTTAGCTGAAAGGTGTGCTACTGGAATCAGTCATCTTGATGTAAGCGCTGTAAAAAGATCCCGTCAGAATTAATGATCACAAAATAATAATAATGATACTATAATATATCTTGATTTCGAAAACTTATTTTGTAAACTTTTATATACGATTTTTTATATTATAAATCCTTGTTATTTCATACTGTTAATTTGGAGTCCATCAGCATAATAATAATAATATCATCACATAATATACGTCAAGTTTTTGTTGTAATAACATTGTTGTATTTTACCAAGTTGAAAATGTTATATTATTACCAAAAAAATAAATAAAACTGTCAACATTTTTTAATTACTACAAACTACAATGTTATAACTTATAATCAACGTACGAATTATATTAAATATTAAATTAATCATAATAATAATAAATTTTAGTATTTTGTTTTGTAAAAAAAATTGATTTAAAAATGTTGACCGAGGTGGATGGATACCAACAAAATAGGGATAATATTATACAAATGTGTAAATGTATCATAGCCAGTTTACGTAGTGAACATCCATAATAATAATATCACATTGTACTACTTATTATTTTATTTGTAAATACAGAAATGTGTCAAAGTTGATGGAACACAAAATGATAATAAAATGTATCAACATCCAAAAATGCACAAATGTTAATAAAAAGCGGAACCATATGATTTTATTCTAGCTCTATTATTATAATAATGTATGCATAATATCCCGTTTTGAATGTTCTATTTTTTTGTACTGAATTGTCTGTATAATGTTAATGTTAATATCATAATACTGAGCTAATTAAAATTTATGATGTAATACTACTCAGAATCAGTGTTTTTTCGCAATAATATTTTGTTTTCATAATATGATTTATAATGTAAACGTTTGCATGTAAAAGGAAGCTTTGGAATTTTAGAACGGTTTCATTGCATGTACTTTGAGAGGTGTAAATACTGCGCACAGTTCAAACCGGCAAAAGGACCACAACATATTTGATCAATTTTATTTTGGCAATTCCAGTTTTTTAAGTGAGTTAAGTTTGGGATTAAAAGGTTACTTCACGAAGGTTATTGTTTACTAGTGTGTAGTTTTGGAAATATTAATGGTGTTAACATGACTAAATTAATACTGTCAGTCTTCATTTTTTCACTTGTATTAAATACAATTGTTTCAAAAAAATCAACTCCTGAAAAGAAACCAGAATGGGCTAAGAAAGATATTCGGGATATGGATGATGCAGATTTGGAAAGATTATACGATCAATGGGAAGTAAGTGAATTTATAAATGTAATGGTTGATGGTTTTCGTTCGTAAATATAGTAAACATAATGGGCAACATTTTCTACTTTTTGGAATTTCAATACTTACTTGTGTAAACTTTTAAAAATTTACAATACGTGATACGTGATTTATATATTGTCTTTGATTTTAACTAGGAAGATGATGAACCTTTACCTCCTGATGAACTTCCAGAACATCTTCGACCTCCACCAACAGGAGGATTTCCATTTGACAAGGTATACATATGGATATAACTACAGACTACAGACTGTAGTCCACACAGTATTAATACTTAAATTAATAAACTTTCAGGTTCCTAAACTTCAAAGTATACGACTATATAAAGTTTTATGTATTATAATATGAATAACTTGTTGAAAACTATAATAATATTATGTGGTTTATAGGTTGGGTCACTCACTCCAGATGAAATTATGAAAATGACAAAGAAAGGAAAATCCGTCATGATGTTCCTGAATATAGAAGGAACTCCAACAAGAAATGACTGTGAACAGTTAACTAGCTTATGGCAGTCAGCACTTCGAAATAATCATATCCAAGCTGAAAGGTTAACTCTTAATTTATCATACATGTATTTTACTAGCGTTTTTTGTGTATGACGTTAATTATGTATGCTGTTTCAATTGTCTAAATAATCATTTGATTTGAAATCAATATATGCAATGACTAGTACGCATTTTACACACATATATGTGTATCTCGTTGAATTTGTCACACTTTTGTTCATTTATTCGTTTACTTTTATGTTTCAGGTTTGTCATTGAAGACAATAGAGCCATATTCCTATTTAGTGATGGAGCTCAAGCATGGGATGCTAAAGAATTTTTATTAGATCAAGAAGGTTTAGCAACTCTTACATTAGAAGGTCAAACACACGAAGGGAAGCGTAAATCTGGTCCAGCGACTGAACCCGAGTCAAAAACTAGTAAAAAAAGTAAAACAAATACCAAGAAGAAGCAAGAATTATAACACTTCCATAAACAAAGCTTTTAGGCAGAAACGAACAACAAATTTTTATAGCAATACTACTTTAAATAATACATGCATATTATGGTCATGAGTCATGAGATAATATTACTATAATCTGATTAAATTTTAAGATGCGTATTATAATTATGAACGTATTACATTTCTACAAATAATATATTATACCATTTTATATTATTATTATAGTATTGGTTGCTCACTTACTTCCTTTAGCCAACATGTTATAAAGAAGTCTGTTATAATATTGTTGTCATTACTCAATAATTTAATGAAATGCTGTTAAAATATGTGATCTTCAGAGATTCTCTGCATTTTTTTATACTTTTTGCTTTAATAAGTACTTGTAAGCATTATGTTATTAGATATTATGATAACTACGCGTTGAACAATATTATTATATTATGTACTATTATACCTTCTGCATTTTCAGTACTGTATAAAAATAAAAAAGAATCTATATATTTGCCAAAAAAGAAATGGGAATACATGGGTAATTTTACAATTTACCATGTTATGTATAATTTTCACTTCATTATCACGTCATATTGATTTGCAATTGATTTATTTATAAAAATATTGAAAATAAATTTTGACCAGGAATGAGATATTATTATGAATGGATAAAAATAGGAATGATAACAAGAGATCTACATACAATATTTTACATAATATTGTTCCGTTTTATACAAAATAGGGAAACGAAAAATAATATTTAAATACAACATATTTATCATAATATACAATATACACGTACAAGTATTTTGCTACGTCTTCCATTCTCTCGTTGTTGTTGACTGCGTATAAGATTCTGATTGAGGATTTTTCTTTAGCCTCCAATTTTTTAAAAGTTCAGCTAAAGCTACATAATCCACTCCTTCCTTAACTAATTTCAAAGCATATCTCAAGGTCTCTGGACTAAGTTTTGTATTAAGAATTTGTGACATTTCATTTATGATTGCAAGGGATTCTATATCATCGGAATTCTCTTCTTCTTTCTCCTCGTTTTCATTCTTATTCTGAATTGATCCTACTGATGATCCGATTTCTACTGTACCATGGTCACCAGTAGATTTGGGAGGTTCATGTTCTTTTTTGTCCACTTTTCCAGTTTCATCCAAATTTAACGTAGTATCATTTAGAATGGAATCATTAATAACTGAGAATGTCAGGTCACTGATACCAACACCGGAACCATCTAAATGATAGAAAAAACATGTGGTAAAGTATTACGTTTTTCAGAATTAAAAGTATGAGCAATCTGCAACTCCTAAAATCGATCAACTATGTTTACATAATATTACGTAAAATTTAAATGCTTATTGTTTATTTACCTACCTTGGTTTGACATTATACTAGGAGGAGTGAAGTGCAAACGATCAAATCTGAAACATGAGCAACACAGAACATAGATAATTGATCTAATTGATATTCTACATAAAATAACAAATATAAATGACAATACGAAATTCAATTAGTCAGAACTCATTGAGTTTGACACTATTCTGCTAATATTTGTGGAAAAAATCCAACAAGTATAAATACGTAAGTACTTTATTGTCAATTGTCAATGGACACCAGTGTTGTAAAGGCTACTGGCTTAGGCTTTGACTTAGGCTTTGACTTAGGCTTAGGCTTCCGAAGCCTAAGCCAAATAGGAGCCTAAGTCACAAATTGAGTTTGGCTTAGAAGCCAAATGTAGCCTAAGTCAAATACGTCATTTGGCTTCGAAGCTAAATGGTAGCCTAAGTCGAAAATCGTGTTTGACTTAATAGCCAAATGGTAGCCTAAGCCACAAGCTGGTAGCCTTTACAACATTGATGGACACCCCATACCTTCACCGCTCAAATTCTAAGGATTTCTGAAAGGTTCACTTTTACTAGACAAAAGCCAACGTTTTTTCTCAAAAACCTGGACACAGAAACTGTCATACTGTATCATAATTTATAAATCATCTCATGTTGATTAACTGAGGACCTTATATAACTATTATTTTGAACATGTGCCTTTACGGTGTTCAGATTTAAAATTTAAAATTGAGAAATATGCAAAAAGTACCATATGAATTTAGAAAAGGCATAATGTGTAATGTGTACACTGTACACTGTACACACAAACAACAAATTCCTGGCCTATGTAAAAGTATTAAGACCTGTGAAAAATTTATCCTTTCATTTTCATCTTCATTTCCATTTTCCATCGTCATTCCAAAATATGATATTACATTTTGTATACATATATGACATATATGTATCTATATGATACACAAGTATTCGTATGATGTATTAAAAAAAATAAAACACTTACAAAGTATTCAAGGGCAGCAAGCCCATTTTCATTCACTTCGTATATTATCTATACTCTCGTATGACAAGAAACAAGAAGATGATATCTATTTTATTTGCATGGCTAGTTCGTCAAGATTCCGTCTGTAGTCTGTATGCCTAATCCAGCTCTCAGACTTTCATTTTCACATCTTCAAATTATACGTATTATATCTTAACGATCACCATAAACACAAATAAGCAAGCACTGATACCAACTAACTAAAGAATGGACACATTATCTCTATACTACAGCAGAAACTATAGACATTATGACATTTTGTATACTCTATATTTTGTATATATTCAACAAATGATGCGTACAAAACCAAACCAATTAGCAACATGAATGAGAGAGAAAGAAAGAACGAGAAGGAACAAAGCTCATACACAAGTCAAAAGTGATGACGATGATAATCATGATAGTAATAAAATAGTAATACAGGGCATAATGGATAATATTACTGATTCGTGATCACTGGACAATTTTTTACCCTTAATACTGTGCTTATTTTATATTATGCGCAGATATATTATAAGGTGTACGTATATATATATAATAATTGTGATGTAAATAATATCAAGTATACAGTCACATTTAAATAAACAAAGAGATAGTGCGTTATTCCCTATATTACGTACTGTACATTGCACACTGTATACTGTCTGTCAGATGTCTTGATTTTGATGAAGCATCATCATTAGTTAAGTCCATATACAACGGAAAAAAACAATCTTGATTACCCAGTTGTTTTTATGTGTGTACAGTGTACAGTATACATCACTAAAGATTCCCTATGCAAAAATAAAACTATCTAAAACTATTAACAATTTTTCATTCTCATCGGCTTCAGTTCTTTCTGTTTAAATGTGAGATATGCTCTAGAAAAAATATTTATCCTCATACTCCATGTTTTAGGAGCCTAAAACTATGTACAAGTACAATGTATGTACATGGAGGGGTCCAACTAATATGCAACTTTTAAATTTTGATGATCCTGGATTCTACCATTTTGGGTCAAAATTAAAACCTAAATGTTACTTTGGATTAAGAATCGTATTAGTTTGACAGTTCATTTTAAATTTTATGTATGTAATGAAAGAGACGACCTAATCTTCTTTTTTTGAATGCAAAAATATATTTGGAAAGAAAAAAATACTTGATGGAAGTTTAAACTCTGAAGCTTTTCTGACGATTCATGACTGATTCATGACCTTACCCAAGCTTTTATTCCAGCTCGTACATTGTTGTTTCAAAATATAAGACCGTTCTATTACCTGATCACATTTATAATTTATCTTACATAAACTCACAATGTACATGAACCATGAACCATGGACAATGTACTTAGATACATAGTAATAATTATTGTCCGTTCAGTCAAAACACGACGAGACATATTTCATCAGTCATCAGTATGTATAGTGAAAAAGTACCTAAATGTTGTTTATGTCATTACATAACAGAGGGAAAAAATGAGTACGGTACTAACTATATACTTTTTGTTATCTGCTCTTCTTGATTCTTGATATAATAAAAACTAAAAGGAAAGGAAGAAAATAATGTTGAAATGTATTCACATAAATCAAAATAAATCAGTGTAAAATGTACATGTAATATTTGTATAATATATAATATATAAATGAGCCACTCAACACTCAACACAACTGAAATCTTCACAACAACAAAAAAAAACAACAAAGCACATAATTTTGCAGACTACAGACGGATACCATATTGTACATTGTACAGCATACAAGGCTCCCACTTCATACTTCATACATTTGTACTACACGAGACACGAGAAAAACAAAACATCCGACGTAATTTCTTATCGACTGCTCCTTCTTCATTCTTCATATATATATTCTACACTCGACACAAACGAAATGACCGCTTGGTTTTTGATTGAAAAAAAGCCATGCCGTGTTGTACATTGTAGAACGAGAACGATACTGGAATAATTTAAGACTGTGTCAGAGAATCATCTCCTCATCATTTACCAACTTTTTTAAGGAAAGTTGTGCCTTGTGCTTGAGCAAACATAACAAAGGAAAACAGAGAAAATGGCTTAAGAATTGACAGTTTTACCCTACCACACACAGACTCATATAGATAGGTTTGGCTCTGGCTCACGGTTTAAAGTTGAATGTTAATGTTCAGTATTCAGGTGATGACAATCCCATTTTCCCCATTACACCCACACATAAACAACAGCACAACACACATGACCACAGGTTCTCATATTGAGCATGTATAATATATAATATATTATACGAGTATGATTTTTGATTTTATGCTCATAATTTGCCCAACGAATTTGGGGTTGGGTTTTCCTTCATTAATTCAATTTTTCAAATTCTTACATTTTACTCCTTATAATAGCTAATAGCTTTTCATTTCCCCGCATCTCTCATTACTCTTTACACACAGCTGTATCTAGCATCTTGTATCTATACATTCTGCATGCAATATTATAATTTATAACACAATGTTTCAAATATCTTCTCATTTCAAAAAATTGAATAAAATTTAAAACATATCTACACATGTACGTCGATACTAATTGTTGATTTTATTTTTTATTTCCTCACAAGTAAAAGTATTTGTAGGAGTTTACAATTTACAAGTACTTTATACATTACACATTGGACATTATACATGATACATGACAAACCTTTGGGTTTTGGATAGTGGATAATGGACTATAACAGCAATTTGACTCCTATTATTATTTATTGTGCAAGTTGTAATATTTCATCCTTCCTCTGAACCTTCAAAGAGATATATTTTTATCCCTTTTCATATTTTCAATGTCTACAATCTACAAGAAACAAGAATAGACCCTAATATAATAATAATTAATAATATAAAAAGGTTTTCGACCAATCATTTCTATAAGTAATAAGCACGCAATACACACAACATTCTCTTTTTCTCAGTTTACCTTATTTACAGTGGCGAAAATTTCATTGATTTAATGCTAATCTAATGACCATAATAATAATCTTATTTAATATTCATGTATCGATAATCAATGTACTAGTTTATTAAATATGTTATAAAAGAAAAAAATGTTCATGATCAACGGAAAAATAATTTATTATAGAATCTAGTCCCAATTACGTATTACGTATATTGCTTTTACATTTTCCTATACCTATTCGCATTCGTATTTCCTCATGATACTCATAAATTTGATTTGAATATATTGGATTTTTCATTAAACTAGTTACTAGATACTAGTGTAATGAAAATTTAGTTATAATATTATGCACTATTATTATACGACACATGAATAAAATGGAAAAAAGGAATTTATGGAGAATCCCAAAAAAAAACAACAAATTTTTATAGCCATCCAAAAGAGTACAATGCATCCAATTAGTAATTAATAGGAAGGAAGTGAACAAAATCGTTGTCAATGGTCAATATAGTCATAGTGAAGCATTCATACTTCATACACAAGACACGAGTGCATGCTGACGATGAATACATATATAGAATGAGGCATCTTTTATAGTTTAATGTCTGGTTCGCCAAAAAAAATAAACATATAAAACAATTCCTGCAGACTGAACGACACTTTTAAATAATATTATGCACTTTAATAACCAAGTAAGCGTGAGAGTACCTTTTTCATCACCTGCAGTTAGTTAGTTGGTTGGTGAAACATTTCCAATGGCAAATGGCAAAGTTACATGCACCATATAAAAACTTGTTGATATAAAACTGTATAAAAAACATAAAGTCAAGACGAGACAAGGCACGACAAAATAATAATAAACAAATAATGAACAACGGACTTTATCACAAATCACAAATAAATAGGAATAGTCATGTTCGAATGAGTTGAGTTCCTCAGTATTCAGTAGTCAGCACACAGCAGACAATTTCAAAACAATTGAGGTAGCCAGTCTCAAAATCCAAACTATAGATGTTTTAAAAATACATAAATAAATGAGCATGGCGATTGGATTGGATTATTCTCAAGTCTCAAGCCCAATTTGTTTCATATATACGAAGATGTGTAATATCAATTAAGTGCAAGAGAGTAGTTATAAGTACATGATGCATATTGCAGATGGTAGTTTAGATCAGGTATAGAACATATAAAACAGAATAAAAAACTATCATTTTGATGACCTTTTCCAACTTCACCTCACTCACGAATACGAATATGTGAGAGGGACATAAACATTTAACCATTCTCAATTCTTATCATGTTGTACAGATTAACGGCTCATAACTTAGTGTGACATTCCCTGTATTGACAGTTTGACAAGTACGAACAATCATTACGACAATCCCAAACGTAAATATTTTTTCTGGACAGGATGCTAGATACTGGATACTGGATACACTTCACAGTCTTCAGTCCAACTTTAATGGCAAATGCTAAAATCTACAATCGGAAGAATCATTGCACAATCCTTTCTATGTACTTTCTAATACTTTTGAGTTTTGAGCTTTGAACCAGTAGAGAAAAAAAATCGGAAATAGAATTATTTACTATTTACACGCTGAGACTTAAATTGAATATTGTACAGTGTACACTGTACACACTGTACCACAGTTTTTATGTGATAAAAGAACTTTATCACATGACAAAATTTGACTGCTTTTGGGTTTTGAGCTTGTACAATTTCCTACTTAATAACAAGTACATTCTTATTCCGTTATTTTTTCCTGCCCTATCCCAGTGCTGCTTCCAGCATACATCGTACATGTACGCACCAAAGTATTGGGATTGATAAATAACTAATAAATACTTTGTGCTGACTTGTGTACGGAAGAGCATGTGGATTGTGGATAATAAGACAATATAAATCATAAAACGAGTAATTGCTCTACGATCGTGAGCGAAAAAAGGAGTTGGGAAAGAAGAATTCTCGATATAAAAAACACAAAACAAAAGATTCTACACAATATTAGAAAATGAGCAAAGAAATATTGGCATTTTATACTGTAAATCCTTGTACACTGTACACACTACACACATGCAGGGAAAATGGAAACAAACACCAAACAGAAGACACAAGTCTTCCCTTGTTATGTATTACGTACATTGTTTGTGAATTATTTCTCATTTGTCTTGGTTTTTGCCTTGTACAGTTCAATTCTAACAAAAACTGTCAATTATTCAGTGGCTTCTCTCTTCCCTCATTATTTGTGCATATTTATGTCCTCCTTTGTCTCTAGATCGTCATAAGTCATAAACCATAACGTTTGCTACAAATTGAGTATTGAGTGCGAACAAACGAATGATACCCCAATAACAACCATGCACGCCGTTATAGGTTATAATTTATAACTCTAATAATAGTATGCTTCCACCTTCCGTTTACCTATACAAAAATATATTTATACTCTATACTCTATACATTATTTGTATTTAAGGCTTAAAAGTCGTGACTTTTGATTTATGTATCAGAAAATTTTGTGGGTAACTTGTTCCTTGTTTATATTATACATGTGCACTACAGTGTTTAAGCACAAGTGCTATCCATGTCCAACACCAAAGTGCGTAGGCCAATATTTCTTTCTCTATGTTTGACTGTTTGACTAGGTAGTCACTAGTCATAACAGGTGTTACTGAAAAACACACATTGAAGACAGAAGCACTAGAAATTCTGGATTCTTGATTTCACACATCTACATAATTACGTGATCGTAGTAAACCATTCACAGAGTTTTACTACAAACTACAAATACAAATACGAACACAAACCTCATGATTTTTTACATTGATGACGACCAAAGTTTTATCATCCTACACTTAATGATCTTAATGATCATTGGAATACAGAATATGGGACATGTCCAAAAAAAAGTTGTTCCTCATTCACATCGACTATACTATACTGCATGGTGTATGGTGTATGGACCATACAGCACACCGTACATGTTTTATATACAAAAGTGAAAATCACATTTCCAGCTTTTTTATTTGATAAGGTATAAGTTTTCTGAATCAAAACTTTGAGCTTTGAGCGATTCTTATTTTCCACAAATTTGTATATGGAGGTACAAAAACCCGCATCAATCAACTCAACTATCAACCTGCTATTATGAAATGTGGACAAATCAAACGTGGTTATATAATCCTCGTGATGTACGCAGTTGGGTTATCTTTCCTTTTCTTAATTGTTCACGCATGTACCATGCATCTAGTATGTAGTATCTAATGTCTACAAACTACAATCTACAAGTATACATGAGATAAATCTAAAATCTAGAATCTAGAATCTAGATTCTTGAAATTTCTGCCATCCCATATCATACCATACCATATGTACACCATACATTTCCATACATGTTCTGATAAAAAAATAAATAAGCTTGAGCAATTGTCACTTTTACGACAACATAAACTAGACAAGTATACACATATATGTGTGTGTGCATATTTATATACAATAATATATACAAGTGTGTATGTCAAAATTACATTATTTGTCATGTACTGGATGGTGGATGGAGAAGAAAACTTGCAATATAGGCGTGTTCTATCCCGCCGAAACATATATCTACATTATGCATATTTACAATGCTCAAGCACTCAAATAACAAATAAATAGCATTTACATACCGACATTGGTAATTGTATGCGTACAGAATTCAGAATTTAAAAAGAGACTTAGAAAAGGAAGAACGGCTAATACCTCTAAACTCCAAACTCCAAACGCACAGTCACATTGTACAAAATATTTTACATGCTCGATGCTAGACATTTGAACATGTAAATATTTAAAATATATTACAT
The DNA here is from genome assembly GCA_034698265.1 of Sminthurinus aureus. Taxonomy (NCBI): domain Eukaryota; kingdom Metazoa; phylum Arthropoda; class Collembola; order Symphypleona; family Katiannidae; genus Sminthurinus; species Sminthurinus aureus. Next base: position 12,273 of record JAQGBH010001431.1, on the reverse strand, counting down.
ATGTACAATAGTAAATCAGGCAGAAATGCGAATGTATATAATATATGATCGTTTGTAGTTTGTACTGTGCATGTATGTGTGTGTACACATATATATTGCGTATTGCGTCTATATATTCTTAAATTTTAATTGCTTGTGATTCGCGATTACTATATATCAGAAAAACGTTTGAAAGTTGGACATTGGACGTGATGTAAAATGACCAAAAAAGTATTACACAGCCGTAATAATATAAAATATACATACATACATACATGCATAACATACAAAAAATTTGTTGGCCTGTCCATCTCTCTTTACTTTTTTGACATGTCAAACGCCGGTTTGTTCTTTATTCTTTTTTTCTTCGTTGTACATGTTGTCCACGAATCAATTACATTACTATTTATTATTTAATACCGGCATTTTTTCCATCTATGGCCCTACATCTAGAATCTGGATTCTGGAATAACAACTAAAAGCTTTTATGTATTTTGTGTATTATGTACACACAAATTTATGTATGACGTATGAAGCATATCAACTTGGGAAATAGTTATTGTAAATTGTAATGATAATAACAATATTATACAATATTTGATATTATAATAATTAAATCCTGTGGTTTTCATTATAGTTTAACAACAAATTACCTGTTCGACATTCAATATCTTGCATCCAAGTGTCAAGAGTTAGAAATCAAGACAAGTGAAATCAAAGTAGAGGATATGATGGGATGTCCCTTTTTCGTTCAGAATACCCAACTACAATCAGTTCTTTAGATTTTAGGTTTTAGGTAGTGGAATGAAATGAAACAAGATAAATACGATACAACGATCAAGAAGATCATTTCATGAATTTTATGACGAGGTAACTGATTGCAATTTTCAACTTGAGGGGGGCGGGGAGTTTAAGAGTTTACTTAGAAACTATACTATATACTATATACTACATACAGACAACATACAATGTACCAGTGTACATGGAAATATTATTAGCGTAAAATTTTATACACGCCCGAGTTTTTCCGTCACACATTTATGTACACATGTACTGCATACTACATACTTTTGCTAAAAGACACTTGTCAGTCACTTATTCAATTTATCAGGAGTTTCTCGAGTCTCTAGTCTCTAGTTTCGAGTTATGAAGAATTGGAGATGGAAATGAAGAACAAAGCAGTTTGAAATGATCCCCATTTTGCTCTGGATGCCTGAGTGATATTAAAGCAAAACTTGATCATTTGTACCTATCAGTATAAATTAATTTGTGTGTGTATAAAGTATGGTGATAGTGATAATCAGTCCATCTTCCTTTTTCTGTGACTGTGACTCTCTCTCTCTCTCTCTCTCTCCTCTTGAAATGAATATTCTGGAGAAGACAGACAGGCCTCATCAATCACATTATACATGAAACGTGGAGTCATTTTCACGTCCATCCATTTACTATAATATCTAGTACCACCACAAAATTTATAGTGTATAATCTGTGTATACATATGTAAAAAAAAAGGAAAACATTTTTTAGAGAAAACCCCCTGATGCAAAATTCCATTTTAATTAGCTAATATTTGTAAATATCTTTAATCTGACTATCCCTTCACTCCTTTCCTCTCTTCATGTGCTCATTCACGCTAAATGTTATTGTATATTGCAGTGATAGGGCAATATATAATAATATATAATATACACTATCACATAAAAAATTGACGATGACTGGAAAACTGCTACTTTATTACCTGCCGCTAAGAGCTACTTGTATTATGCGTAAATATATTCATTTCGTTTCAACTATTGACTGTATAAATAATAAATATATACGTACATCGTACAATCATACATCATACATGTATCAAACAGAATACAGATGGAAATCACGTTTAATCTTACTGGATATCTTATGTAACTTGGTTGGTGATGGTCTTAACCCTAATAAATACTATTGTTATATTATACATCTTGGATTACACTCTTTTCACACTCTTTTTTCATCAGACGTTATAAATTCTTCCATGCTAATATCTAATATCTTATTATTATTATTTATTACATTAGGCTGTACACAATACACAATACAAAAGCTTAACCTATTGTAAATGGTAATATACCTATATTTTATATTTCCTAATTTCTACTGTAGACTGTAGAGGCCTGACAAGAGAACATTTATACAATATACATATGTATTAGTATGTATGACGTGATCTTCAATGGGTTAGAGTTTTACTACATATTATAATAAGTGCGAAAGTACTCCATGAAATATATAAAAAAAAATATACATGGTACATCTATAGATTCGGTATTAGTATCAGTATCACTATCGTCATCAGATGGTGATATTTCAAACACTTTTTTAAACAACATAGTGAAAAGATTCGTCTAAAAAACAGGTTTAGAAAATGAACATTTTCAAGGTGTTTTACATTTTATATAGAAAATACTTTTCAACTAAACCTGGCAATAATCTACAATCTACAATGACCGATGAGTGTCTGGGTGTCTCTCCACTATCCACCAAAAAATTGTAATGTAGCTACTAAAATGTGCAAAATAACCATCAGAAATATAATAGCTTCCGAATATTCGGAGAGAACAATCTCATCTTGAGCTGTGCATTTTATAAAAAATATCAAATCCTCATTAAATTATAGGCACTTCTGTGTGTCTTCTGTCTTGCCTTAAGCAAGAAGCTTATACTTTAGACTACGATACTTTTTTTTCTTGCAGAACATCCAACGACAAACGATAGAAGATAAAAGTTGCTTTCAAGAGAAGTTTACGTCAAACAACCTCATAATTCCCAATTTCCTCCCCTCCAGACAAATGAGCAATGAATAATTATTATTACTATTGGTAAATTTTTATTTTAAAGTTAATTTCAATAACTATAATTTTTAATAAGATGGAAAATAAAAAAGATTCAAAACTCAAGCTCAAGTCAATTACTTTTCCCCTATTTTCAACATTATTTATAGCGACTCGTCACTTCAACACAAGTGGTTGGCGTGGTTGGGGATTGGGAAAATTTGTGTTATTTTTATTGCAATAAAAATGTTTGATTTGTTATTTGTGAATGGAATGCTACTGGAGACTGGAGAATGAACAAAAAAAACACAAAGAGAAGGAAAAACTTGAGCTGAAATTGAAATGGAATTGCCAACAACTGGCACAAAAAGAACCATTCAAATAATTTAAATGCAAAGATTTTATGCTTTGACGCAAAAGTCCACATCATAATCGATAGTCAACCTTAACAGTACAAGTTTTGGTATAGGTACATATAACATGCATTTAGAGTGGACAAAGTAATTAGATACAAGTATCTGTATATATATATTGTATATGTTTGAAAAGATTCCTTCTCAAACGACAAACGACATACGACTATGTTGATCGTTAACTGTGGCATGCGTAATTTCTACAACCTACAATCTACACGCAAATCTTGTCTTTTATATCTTCCTGAAATAGGGAAAGATAATTCAAAATCGCAGTAATGTCACAATCTAGAATCTAGTGTCTAGTTGATCACTTGTCCAGATTAACACTCGAGTTTTTTTATGTAATATAACATGTTGCCTTACAATTAGAGAAGAAAAAAAACACATCAAGTGTATAATATGTATAACGTCTATGGTCTATGGATGTAGTATGTATACGTAGTTTGGTTAACGACTTACGCAAAACGAGGCAAGTACTTATTATCATGATATTTCTTAGTTTTTGTCTTCGTCTTGGGAAGTATGCATATTATAAAGATTTTTATCTAAATCTTCTCGTCCTCAGCTCTCATGCTATGATATATATTATGACACCTTTTCAATCATAATCATAATTCAGAGATAACAGACAACAGACAAACTGTTCAACTGAGGAATAAACTAAACGTGTGACGTGTGCAATGTACAACTATTATAGAGCAGAACCAAGATTTTACAGGACACGTGTACAGTGTACACTGTACAGTTTACGGTCACTTTTGCTCACATGTCTCAGACTCAAAAGAGCAATCACAAAAACTTTAGTTTTGAAATAGAATGAAATGATTATTTTTCCAATTTTCGAATCTCAAAAAACATAAATACATTTCTTTTTTGCATACGCAAACCATAATAATTAAATGAATTTTCCTATTTTCCTGTATTTGTTTTGCTCTGAATAGATATATTTTATATATACATGCTTTAGACGACAGACGACGTGAAAATTCTTTTTTAGCATTAAAAAAGTCATTTGATTTAAATTTGAATATTATGACTTAATTTAATTTTAATAGTGTCTGGTTTTACAAAAATCAGAGGCAATAAGAAAAGTATTTTTTTCCTTGTTTGCAGTTTGCATAAAAGTCACCAACACAGCGCACAGCAAAGAGAGTAAGCTACAAATTGGCTCTGTGTACTGTTTACACTAAATTTTCTCTATCCTTTTCTTATCATGTAGCATATTGTGGCATGTACGCACAAAAATGTCGTATGTCGTCATTCCTTTCAAGTTTCAAGTGCTTAGTGTGTTTTCAACTTTTCCTTGTTTTTATTGAATGTATATGATTGAATTTAAGTATGCAACTATCTATTGTCCGACTTTCTAAGGACCTTCCTTATTCCTTGTACCCCGAGTCCCGAAAATCCATTTTTGAAAGGTTGTTAAAATTTTCTCATAATAATCACGTACGGCTTGCACCTCAAAACTCAAACCTCAAGTCTTAAGTATGCTGTATTCAAGTGCATAAATACGATATACGACAAAAGTCAATAAAGAATATTTTTAATGGATAATAAAATAAATAAGTCATAAAAAATAGAGAGAAAAGAGATGGAAACTTAAAGTCGATCATAAATATTCAGCTGGGAATAAAGATTTTCCCTGAGATTTGCTCGTGGTTATTTGTTCAAAATCTGAGTTTAAATCAAATTATTATTTTATCTATCTTTTGATTTGCGATTGTTTACTCAGAGAGACTAACGACTAAACCAAAAACCAACAATAAGATGGATTAATGATAAAATTATACGGCAAACCAAAAACCAACCATATGTACATATGAAAAAATATCAAATTCTTGCTAGATTTTAGATTCTCTCTTGTTCACTGTCTATTATTGTTGATTTTATTACATATTACATATCACATATCAATGTACCCTCGACGAGAAATTTTGCAAAAAAAAAATAATAAAAAATCAATGTGTTGTAGGTTATACGTACAACGTAGTATAATACCTCATACTTCAGTCTTTTCACGCAAGCGGCAAGTACTGACATGGCAAAAGATAACATGATGAATCAATTATTGTTCCTCATAACTCATAATCTTTGCGACTTGAGACCTGAGAGCAGGCTGTGAACTGGGAACTGTGAACAATCTTAGTAAATACCGAACAATAAAAAAAATACGCTCGAATGGACTGTGGATTGTGTTCATACATGGTTAACACTACACACTCACACAATAATAATATAAGCTCTTCTTTGTAATTATTCGGTACGATGTAAGATTTGAGATGAATCCAAAATCAAAGTCCAAGTTCAATAACAACTAACAAAGAAGACACACAAGAGTATTAAGTATTGATAAATCCTTAAAATTTGGCAGAAAATCTCTGGTAATTGGATCTTAATCTTTGCATATGTTGTATATTGTATACAATGGGAATTAGAGATTAGGGATTCAGAATTCAATCGAGGTTTATCATCATTTATGTAATTTCCAAGTTTGACAAGATGTGTGTATAGTGTATACGTGTGTTTAGAGTGTAGAGGAACATGCATGTTTACTATTCATTTTTGTTAGCCGACCATCTGCAATCTGTAATCTATACTCACGAAAGTCATTCAAGTCAATTTTTCCTCCCAATTATTCATTATTCATAACACAGAAGAGAGAAAAAAGAAAGATGTTCAAAGGAACATCTTAGGTCTTACGTCTTAAATCCACCATTCAAAGCTTAAACCATGGATTGACAGAAAGGTATTAAACTTTTAATTTTTGATTTTTTTTTCTCCTCAAACTACATAGACACAAGTCACAGGTGTGTTCAATGAGTATACTTACATAATACATGCATGTATAATGTATATACAGCAGTTCCAACTTGTACACTGTTCACATCTGTCAAGAAATAAATCTCTGCATGCTATTCCTTATTCGTATAAACACACTTAATACTTATTCATTGACGTAGGTTTAATACTTGGGTAATACTTAATACTTGAAACACAACGAGGTATCAACTCCTTTCATTTACTGTATTATTATTCATTTAAATTGTTGAAGCGCGGATAGCTATATAGAAATGAGTGAGACGTTTTTACTCAACGTATAATAATAATAATATTATTTAATTTAATACTAAATAAACCAGGCTCCCAAGCGTCTAGAATTAAGTATGAAAATATGAATGAACATGGAAATTATAAATCCAATACTACCACTAATAATAATAATAATGGAAAAGACAAAGAAGACCGGTTAATGAACATACATACATGTATGTAATACTGCCCCAGGGAAAGTGATGAGTTATGAGTATTCATAAACATAACAATACAAAATACAAGTCAACTAGAATTTACCATTTACTCGTAGAATATTTTTATCAGACTTCAAGTCAAATTTGTGAAAACGTACTGGATAGTGGAGTCTGAATATATGTATATTATGAAGTATCAAGTATGACGTGACCTATGATATTAGGGATAGGGATGATATCATAATAGACCAGAGAAAGATTTGAAAAAAACACCAACACACAACACCAACTTTATGAATGAGAGAACACAAGTCACAAGATATTATGAAAAACTTTGCCATAACATAATGAGTTTTACTTGCTAATTAAATCATTATTATTACGTACAAATTGAATTGGAAATTTTTACCGAGTTGGATTTCGTATTTCCTACGTATAAGTTCTTTTGTGTTTTCTTACTCGTAATTTTATGAATGATGGCTGATGGTACATGTTAATTGTAAATTGGTGATTGTATTATAATTTTTTAGGGGCTTGGATATTGGATACATGCTTCTCGTGCGCATTTTTAAAAACAGTTTAGACATTAGACAGAGTACAAAATACAAACTTCAAACTAAATACAAAAGCATGGATAATGGATACAGCATAAAATATATGATACAAAGTGTACTTGTGGAAAGGTGAAATAAAAATCAAAGTAGATCTTTCAAAGTTCTAGCCAAGTTTTACCTTTCATGAGTCTATTTTTCAACAAATGAAAATTTACATAGTCATTGACTTTAAAATTAGATTGTTTGGACTTTGGATACAAATGCATACAAAACCAAACAAAAACATTGGAATACTTTGACAGTACTGATCACTGGTTAAAATTTGAGCTGCACACGTCATGAAGCAACTGGACACGAAAAATGAAAAAAACATCTATGTATTGTTAAATTGTTAATCGTTTTGAATAATCAGTGGCTCTTCGAAAGAATAACAAAACTTTGGGTTTGTTTCAAAAAAATTAAATTTGGAACTTTATCTGACATGGGCTGAGCTTTTACATGATAATTTCAAGTATACTGAGCACTGTCAAAATTATATACACACACACATAATGCTTATAGATACACACATATTTTATATCTATGCAACTTTACAATCAGTAATGAAACTCCACTCGACACTCTACATTCTACATTCGACATTAATTAAGGAAATAAGCTTGAAACGTGAGTAATTTAGTAACACTTTTTATGTTTTAATGCATAATTTACGCAATATTGAATATGTTTGTTGGAATTTATTTTGATCAATGACCAAATATATTCATAAGTGAGCTAGATTTTTCATGAATTCTGAATTCTGATGAACATGGAAGTGCTACTTTACACAAGTTTTAAAAAAATTGTAATTGTTTTCTCGTTCTACTCCTTTCAAGTTTGGGGTAATTAAATGCAAAGTGAAACCCGGTTTTTGCAATATAATACTTACATACAATACATATGTATGTATTATGTATGTATGCCTACATCTTGGAGGATTCAAACTTCCAACTTCTAACTTATCGTCTGATGAAGACTGAGACAATGTGTACTTTGGTATAGTTGTGTAACGTCTCATGTCCATTGACTGGCTATATTAATTATGCTCTAGTCATTGAATATAAATGTCTGTCGTCTGTACAATCTTGGTTCTGTGCATGTGGATGACTGAATGTTGTATGTACGTCCTATATTTTTCTGTCATTTGCCGTCAAATATACTTTATAAACTGCACATTGTACATATACATATGGATGGACTCACGTCAAATGAAATTCGAGCTCTGCACTGGCTGGTTCAACCTCTTCAGAATAGAGTTCAATAAAGGTTGTAAATACTATTAAAATATAATTTAGAATTTTAGTGCAAACTATCTTTTATCTATGTCTGAGACAATAAATGACAAAAAAATGTTATAGTAAAAGCTATGCCATTTAAACATCTTGTGACAGAATTACAAGTTAGAATGGGTGTGAGACACTTCCAACTTGCAATCAATTTAAATGCATTTATCAAATCATTCTAAATCACAATACTGTCTACTCTGAATCTTTTGAATCTATCGGTAATCGTTATCGTTTATACAATGTACATACTTTTTTACTTTTTTTTTACTTTCCCTCCTCCCAAGTTGACTCTCCATTACTCACCATAATTATTCATGTGATTGTCGCAGTGTCATAAGTACAAAATACAAAATGTAGCAAAAACAAGTTTTAGTTCAACTTCCAAGTTTCTCATTTCTCATTAGTCAAAAACTTGTGTATTATAAAATGAAGTGCCGTTTGAGTTCTAGATTCTAAACTCTAGGTTTTTGATGCATACAACATATAACAAACAAAGGCTTTGTAGAACAAAACAAGCACAGAAATGAATCCCAAGAGAACAGAATACCAAGAACAACTAATACAATCTACAAGCAACAACGATGATAATGTGCATTTCATTAGAAGATGAGCTGCATTGAGATTGACACTGAAAATGCATCGTGGGGTTGAACAGACAACGCATAGATGTTTGTGAATTCCCAGCTCCCAGACCACACAGTTGTAAATTTCGACTAGAGAGAATAGAGACCTTTACCTTAAAAATTTGAAATCCATTCTACACGCTATACACTATAAAACCACTAGCATTTGCAAATGTGCTGTTAACTGTTACAAGTTACAACTTGTTTCCAAAACGTACAAACTACAAACACGGCATGCAAAAATAAACAAAAAATATTTACAAGTGATAAATGATAAATACCGTGTGGTTGCAACCATCATTATCGTCATTACGTTCAAAAACTAATTGCCAATGTTTTTATCTCACCTTCACAACCAGGACTTGGTTAGGTAAAATTTTGCATTTTTGCATTTTACATCTAAAAAGTGCACAATGCTACTCCTATTTCCTAAACGTTATACACTAGATACACACAGAAGCAAAAGCACAATATGAAACCATAAATTTTATGCAATATGCAACAGACAAAAGCAACAAACATCTAAATTCTTGGATGCAGTCCTAAAATGTACAATGTATAGCATAATATAATGTTCAAAACAACAATAATAATTAATTATATGAAGACTACAGTTAATTAAATGTTCTGCACAAGACAAACAAGCATCGGTAAACTGCATATGATGTATGTCTCATGTAAAACCATTATTATTATGATAAATATGACCAACAACCAACACGACCGTCAGTTACAACCATCTTGATCATGTTTACTATTTATTTATGTAGGTTCTAGGTACATTTAACATAAAAGATAAAGGATAAAGTACTAGAGTTTTCTGGACTCGGTTAAGATGAAAACGTGTCTGAGGAATTTTTACGTTACTTGTCCCACGATGCATGAATACATGTGTATGTACATTGTATATATGCATCTCCCTGTATCAAACGTGTAAATGTACATGTATGTTTTTGTGACTAGTGACTACTAAGGAACAGCTAAAATGCAGTTGCTCAAAAAAGATGGGAAATGCAACTAAAGTGACTTTATAATACACTATAGGTAAAAGATAGCCGTTGAAAATAACACAGGAAAAAAAACTATGGGAGAAACATAAGGATAATTTACAGATTATGAAATATCACATAAAAGAAGTCATTCAACTCACGCCTCTTTGGGGTGCTCATCATTAATTCTTTAAACTCTGAAAGTTAGAGTTCCTCTTTTCATTCTATTCTAACGATGATCTCATGTCTGATTATACCAAAGACAAGTCAGAGTCAGAGCCAGAGCCACAGTCAGAGTCAATGCAAAAACATATATTATCTTCCATCTTCCATTGTACAATTAATCAGTTGACCTTTGACATAAACTCACTAATATTCACAACATGGATCTTTTCTTCATTCATAACCCATTATACGAGTACTTTACAGAAGAATTAATTAAGAAACTGTTACAAATCTTTACAATTTACAACCAAACTTGTGTTTACGAAGGGGTGTAGGTATGTTTTCTACCTGTCCATCTCAGTTTTATTCACTCTATTATTTACACCATTTCCCCGTTTCCTCACCTTCGATCCTCAATACATGAGTAAAACTGTAAATCCGCGAGATAATCATTGATCTGTATATTGTAGATTGTAGATGAAAATGACATAATATAATACGGCGCATCGAACAGTGATTGGAGATTGGACAGAGATTAAATATCATTGAATAACGTTCACACAATTCGAATTCACACTACAAACTATAAACTACAATATAAACTACTTACTCTATAAATCACACAATCTCAAACCTCAAGTCTCGACTTTTAGCTTTCTCCGTCATCAACATCCATTCAGAATTCAGAATTACACGGTTATCCATTATCCATTGTGGTGTGTCTTGTGCAGTCATTCAAACTCATGTACAAGGAATGCGTGAGCGTATAAAATAACAGCTCAAACTCGTACTATAAACTTGTAACCTACAAGTTTGTAGTAAATGAGGAATTTAATTCATTAACTCATTTGGTTCCTCCTCAAAAAAAAAATCTTTGAGACATGCAACGTTGTGTGTAAAATGTGAATAAATTTATTTATGCCGTCATTCCATGTAGTTTGTACTCCAATCTAGTGAAAGAGGAGTTTCAGCAGAAAGCTGAATGAAAAAATAACCATTAATTTTTCACAAAATTTTTTTTTATCATGTGTAGTGTGATCTCAAACCTCAAATATACTTATATGCTTAATGCTCATAGAATGCGTGGGAGATATTATCATCACCATTCCCTCTCCCATTTCATTCATAAAACCAAGTGGATATTATATAAAGCTCATCAATATGAGCAACGAGCACACATGAAATATATTAATGGGTTGTACTTTATTCTATATTCTACGATATGATATTATGATACATCTACTATCTACTTGGAAGTCATCTAGTCAAGTTCAACTAGAGACTAGAGGAACACGTCTTTAATCATAATCATAATTTTGGGTTGAATCGGATTTTAATTCATAAAATGCCTACAACCTACAACAATGGAATTGCCTTTTTCTTGTACATTGTACAATGTATTGTACCGCCGGATTGTAGACAGTGCCAGTGGACGGTTCACATGACATACTACACAGTACACAGGTGAATGAAATTATGAATTATACAACAATATAATATAGTACAACATAATATAGTACAATATAATATAGAATTTAAATTAAAGCTCAAATTAAGGTGGTGACTATTGTATACTATGCACAGATCACCTGAGAAACGAGCTGTCAGTACCTGTCATTTTGAGAGTTTTTGAAGAAACGTACATACTGAATACTGACAGTCGAGAGAAATATCTACAATCTTCACTCTAAACACTGTGACTCATATTAGAGGTGCATCTATCTAGGTTCTAGAATATGCGTATACTGCACGATTCCCGAAAATTTTATTCCCGAAAAACATTGTTCCCGAATTTTTAATCCCGAAAATTTTTATTCCCGAAAAAATAAACCCGAAAACAAGATTCCCGAAAAACATTATTCCCGAATGTTTAATCCCGAAATACATTATTCCCGAAAAAAAAAACATTCCCGAAAAACAATATTCCCGAATTTTTAATCCCGACAACCCGATTCCCGAATGGCGTTTTCCCCGAAACATATTATTTCCGAAACCGAAATATTGTATTTACACCTGAAAGGAAGAAAGTTTCAAAGAAATGTTTCCACTAAAAGGCACAATGTTTCATGTAGCAAAGCTGCAAGCAGCTCTGCATATTTGCCATCCAAGTCCTATAACACTTACAAAGATCTTTTTGATCTCATCAACAGTAAGGTTGATGGAACGC
>JAQGBH010001430.1:0-32691 GCA_034698265.1 Sminthurinus aureus | reverse complement strand
AAACAATGTATACAACTATACTAATATTAACATAGAAAATTTTTCGAACCTGATTATTAGTTTTGCCCTTTCATATGGAATATGGATGGATCGACGGTAGACGGGCAGACATTCATTGTATTTTGTATTATTACATTGTACGTTGTACACATAATATATTGTGCTTGTTCTACCTACTTTAGGCACTTTTCCTAGTTTACTTTGTTATCTTATTGCTCATTGTCAATTACACTTTATACTGGATTATCCATAATCCACAATCTAAGACACAGACAATTGTGGATACAATTTAAAGTCTTCACATCTACTTCATCATATAGTGTATATTTTGTATTTTATATAGTATGCTCAACATTAGTAGTTCCACAACACCCAAACTCTAATCTTCTTTTAGATTCTGGGTTCTAGGTGTTTTTTCCAAGTGAGCTTGACTGTGAATGTACTAGTAAAAAATTCTAAACTCTAAACTCTACAATCTGTTTCATCTCCATCCACATTTAAACTATTTATTTCTTCCTTTTCTCCTCCTCCTCCCACATTTTATTACGAATCATCATTCAACATGTAAAATACTGTATTTGCTTTATAGAATCAAAACCAAGCATTAAACTTTTCAACATCTTTCATTATATTTAATATACTGCCATTTGCTATGAATATCCTCACACTTTTTCACAAGTGGATTCATGCGGTAATGTACTTATCATGTTTGTTGTATGATGTATGCTGTATGTGTTTTAGCCGTCTAGGCTTTATGGAGAAAAAGTTTGAGTGTTGAGCTTTGAGTGTGTTGGATGGAGAACGGAAGTTAGATATGAATAACGATAATAGCAAATTTACATCAATCTAATGTTTTCTTCGTCCTCCATTTTTGAGTTTAGCGGATTTTATCATTTAAGTTGGAGCTATAAAGAAATCCCTGTAATTTTTAAAAGTATTTTTCACAAGTCAAAAGTCGCAAGTCAGAAGGCAGAAGCCATAATATACTCATAAAAATTATTCCCAAGTCTTATAAAATCATTATATGTACACTAGAGACTAGAGTAATTTGTAGTTTACTTGTTGGTCTCAATCGTTACTTCATAGTCCATGCTCCATGCTTTATTGGTGTATCAAGTATCATGTATCATGTAGTGCGCAAAATGAGTGCTGAGTGATGTGAATAATATAAAACTTTTATGACTATGATCATGCGGTTAATGTTATTTCATTTATTTACAAATTCACACACAATTGAAAAAATAAATTATAGATAATTAGAAGGGGAAAAATAGGAGAAGGAACTAGCTTTATCATATCAAATATTTCTTGGGTAATTTCCATCATTTGTATTACAAAGGCATGTAATTTCATTATTATTTTTATGCTTTATTGGTATATGACCGTGATTTCGATCACTTGAGTCTTGAGTATTGAATTTGATACTGTGTAACATGTCTTCAATCGGAATAAAGAATAACATTGAATTATTTTATTTATTTTATACTCCTCAATACTTTTGCAGCAGTGTACTTTACTCATGATTAATAATGCAATAGTAATAGTAATAGTACAGGTTACTGGATGCTGGATACTGTATTGCAAAAGAGAGGTTTCATTCAAATATTGAAAAAATATGTTCTATAGCTGGTTACTCATGTGCACTCTGGAAACTGGAAACTAGTAGTATGCATAATGCATAGTAATAATAATAATATGCATTGTTCAATAATGATGGAGGTTGGTGAAGTTGCCAGTAATTTTGGTTAGTTTACGCGTGCTGGAGTTTTATGAAAAATATCAAAAGTTAGATAAAGTTTAAGAGGAAAGGAGAAGAAGAAGAGTTGTAGTTGTAGTGATGGTGGTGGAAGAAGGTGGCCGTGGATGAGGAAGAAGATGGTTGATGGTTGAGATTAAACGAGATAATATGACGATGAGGATGAAAGTTATGTGTACATAAATATACTTATGCATGACCGTGACTGAGAAGCTGCTGATGGTGACTCTGACTCTGACTTGTGTTTTGTGTTGAATGTAGAATATAGAATATAGAGTCGTTGAAAGCAAGAGAAAGAGGGTGCAATTTGCATGAAATTATAAGAAGAATCCCTCTCTCATCATTTTCAATGTAATATACAATACACAGTACACAGATTTCTCGGCATGAGGCTAATTGTGTCGCAGAAATCCGAAGCCGAATTCGTATTCGTAGTTTGAAATGCCGCGGGTGAATTGACAACAAGAGACAAGAGAGATTCACAACGGTTGAGAATTCAGAACTGAAATTGACTGAGCATGTGAAACTGAAATTAGAGCAATATTGTATTATATAAATATATGATGTATTTACATGAGTGTGTGTGCCACTAATTGATTAGCCAATTTGTGTTTATTCATTGAGTCAAGAAAATTATAGCAAGCTGTTCACTCTTCGCTGTTCACTATTCCTTGTTCACTCATACAATCATCAATCGACCATGGGACAACAACATTAGTTACCATTCTATATTCTATCACAGTCATCATTCACCATGTATCTCCCTGGTTTTTGACGTAGTAACCCGTACAAACTACCAACTACCAACTACGTAAATACATGGAACATGGAGAATGATTTAGACTCGGGGACCTAAGCAGAAAAAAGGAAAAGTCATCAGCTCATCCATGCCATGCCATGCCATAGAAACCATTCTGCATAAATAAACCCGAATGCGGAGAATTTATTGCTACATGTACGTACTACGTCTAGCATAGGCTGAATGCACAGTTAGGAGCCAGATTCAGTTGCACAGTTTCTTTTCACCACAAGAATCTGTCATAATAGCGCGTAGGGTGATGACTGAGGAAGGAGCAGAGAGAACACAAACCTTTCTCTAGTTCTCGCTCTCTCTCTCTCTCTCAATTTGCTCTCTCATTTTCCATGATCCATGATTATTCATGTGAATCCACTGGGGGTCTTTTTGTCCTCTATCTCGTGCTTTCATCCCTCTCATAATCTCAATCCATATCCATACTCCATACTGATATATGCTCCATGACCATTTACCACACACTCGACACTCCACACTCTCTATCCTCGGTCTTCTGTTCGTCACATATTGCGGTTCAAATTTACATGCATGTGCTGCGTATATCTGTATTCTGTACTTTGAATTTTGTATAGACAAAAGTATCCAAGTATCTAAATAGGGACGATCTGTCTTCATGTTGTGGGTTGTCCAAGCTCCAAGTTCAAAGCATCAGCTACCGCTATCCTCGTTTTTTTGACAATAGAGTCCATTTACATTTTTTGTATCCCTTCATCTATATATATGTATCTTATCTGTGGAGATTGAGAATTGAGAACATAAGATGATGATTAGGCGGATACAAAAGTGACTAATTATTATTGACTCGTGAAATCATCTTACCAATTCAGTCATCAGAGGCAATAACTACTCATTCATTCACTCAACAAACCAAACCAACCAACAAACCGACCAACCATTCAATTAATCAAATATTCACAAGAGTACACAAAACACAGAATACAAAATACAGAATATCCATTTATTTATTTACAATGTATATCTAATGTCTAATGTGTATACTCTCTAGTCTCTAGTGTACACTCTGACACATTATCTCTGAAACTGAGATTTATTAGTTTTTTATTCTAATTTTTTTCATGGAATTTGCTATGTGCAATGTGTACAGTATACAGTGCACAGCGCACATTGTAAAAAACAGCAAATGTCAATGGAACAAGTTTTTGAATTTTTACACAGTGGAAATAGAAATGCAGTAACGTGTAATGTGATGGTGTCATAAATCGAGTATTCGAGTATAGATTTATTTGGTTTGATTATCTCTGTATCAAGTATCAAGATTCTGGGCAAGGCAAGAGATTCAAAACAAAACGAGAGAAGGTATGACATGTTTTCACGGTCTCACGGTCTAAGTGAATCGATAATCAATATGCTTGATGCTTGAGCATTGAGTATGAAATCACTAATAAAATTATGCATTTTGAGTCCTCATAAACAATGATAAAATTATTGTAAGTTGTAAGGATAAAATATTTTTCTATCCATTTTTCTCTGTCTCTCATCATCATGTTGATGTGGAGAATGTTGTTCATGCATATATGTAAACTCTAAACCCTAAACTCGTTTGATAATGGATAATGGCTCATGGAGAATTTCTTTTTTACTTTAATAAAAAAACAAAGGACTTGAATTTTATGTATATATTCACAATGCACATATTAAATTCAAAATCTATGTGTTTTGATTCTATGTCTTGATATTCGTTCAAGTTACAGAAACGTCCAACGTCCAAGACATGGACAGTTGATGGTTGGAAATAAGTAATGTATTGATACGCCCACAATTCTTATAGTGAGCCCATAAGGTTGACCCAGTCATATTTTATTGTGTTGCTCCCTTGAATAGTGTACACCACACCAAGCCCACTAAATATGTATAATATAATATACCAGGGAAGACAGTAGACAATACTCAATATCCACATCGACCTCTTCACAAATATCTATTTATCTATCTCTCTGCACCTCACACTCCACACTCCACTCTCTCATTCCTTTTCTCTCTTTCGTTATCAGTTATCAGCCTACATTGAATTTTTATTTTATGCTGTTCAATATGAGAGACTGTGTGTAATGTGTACAGTGTACACTGTATTTGATGTACATTCTTATACATAAGTATTAAATTTACATGTGCATTTTGGATTTTGGATAGACAGGAGAATTATCATTCTCTGTAGACTGTAGAATGTAGAATGTTGAATTCTGGCCGTTTTAGTTGTAGTCAAAGTTTTTTTACTATATGAGAAAATGATTGAAAAAACCATAAGGACCGATAAACTATTTATCATATCATTTTGACAATCTAAATTGCAATAAAATGCCATACCTAATTTGCTCACCGTTCAATTTATCGCCTCCAACTCTCTACTCTTCACTCCTTCTTCTACAGCTTTAACATCAACCTACTCAATAGTATAAATCTAGTATCTTACACTCTAAACTACAAACTCCAAAGATGAATAAAAAACAAGCTGTTTACATTAAACACATAGCTGAAAGGAATACATATATCATACTCTGGTACATTTTACATTGTACATCCATCGCTTGTAATGTGTAATGTATAATGGTAAAAACAACAGCAGTAGAATATATTAAAAATTTTGCACAAAATCCGGTAATGTGCAAATCGCATATGTATATAATATATATTCAAACTTTGGTATCTAGTATCTAGTATCTATACACTCATCTCAAATACAAATGATGGTGAAGAAGATGATGATGATAGTGATAATGATAATGGGAATAAAATTTGGACTACCCTACCTACTTGACTTGACTTGATTTGACTTGACTAGAGTTTTCTCTCCAAGCTCCAAGCTCCAAGCCCGTATTTTCCACTACTACTTATTTTTCTTCTTCTTTGTCTTTTTCTTTGTCTTCTCTTTCTATTGCTATTGTTTACTCCAACTCCAACTATTTTAGGTGAATGTTAGGCTCATTCTCTTTCTCACCCACCATATAATTTTTATTATGTTTTATAGCTTTTGAATTATGTACCTGCATCCAAATTATTTTTGTATCATTTTCTGCATGTGTGTTTGAAAAGTATTATGGATTATGCATGTATTTGCACAGTATTTTATGGTGCTGTGCTACGATCTACAATCTAGGATCTACGCTACACAAATAGTCAATTATAAAATATTGGAATTGGAAAATAAACGGTTTCACATGAAATGTACAATTTACAATTTCTGAGTTGAGCTGCCAAGAAATAGGGAAGGATGAGGCCATTAATAATATTATTAATATTACAGTGGACATCCGTCTTTTTAGATTATTATTAAGTATCAAATATCAAGTATCAAACGTTAGTCATTCTTGATTGTCCTGTCGTGGATTATCCTTAGTATCTAGCATCTACAGTAAGTTGGATATTGATACGATTATTGAATATTTGCAAGTTGTTATACTCACAACTCAGTTTTGGTTTTTAAAGTGGTAGATAAAATAATACAATACAATATGTACATATTGTATATTATATTTTGCTTTTAACCTTTGAAACGTATTAAACGTGTTGTACTCCCTTCTTTTCTCCATGCCAAAAAGGCAATCGAGGCACTTTGATGAATTTACATGGAGCTTGGAGTTAGTACACGCGTTCAAATATGCAAATACATGCTGCAAAAGATACATGTAGATAATTTCACGTATGCATTCAGAAATTCAAGCTCACCTATCATTTTTTTGCCACCCTGTTCTTTACTCAGCCACGACATTCACAAAGTAGATTCTTGAGTCTAGAGTCTAGAGTCTTGTGTCTTGAGTATCAAATATCAAATATCGTGTACAAAAGTACTCCTTCCACCTCTTGTCTCTTTTCCTCATTAGTTTTTCATTTTAAAATATGTGCATATAAATTGTCCATGCATATTTAAGCAAGGCAAAGGCAACATGGAATGAGGTGAGAGTGAACTACAAAATACGACGACGAACGTGTCCATACTAATATTGTATCTAGTATCTATTATCTTGTATCTAGTAGACACAAGTGAATCATTACAAATGTGTAGCTCTGACTTGTACTCGTATTTAGTAGTTAGCATTTAGTGTACACAATGTTACGTATTCAATTTCCTACGTTGTACGAGTTGCACATATTTACTTTGTCAGCCCAACTTACAACTTACCCAGCAAGATCCACCTTATTACATTGTAGACTGTCTTCTTTTATCTTATCCAATTTTTACAAGTTCATGGATAACGGATAACAAGGGGCTGTAACAAAATACTTGTGACTTCTGGCTTCGGATTCTGGCTTCTGGTGCACTCAAATTATAGTCCTTCCCCGCAAAAACAGAAGGGTTATGTTTTTCGTTTTTTGTGAAAAGTACGATAGAATGTATAGAAAATTGTACATAATCCATGCAGAGCTTGAAGTAGAAAGTAGATTTATTATGTATTATGTAGCATTTGCGTACTCTGTACATATGCAAGTTAGAAACTAAACGTAAACTTGGAAAGTCAAAGGGGGAAAAGAACTGAAATTAAAGCCAAATATTCTCTTATTTAATCCAATTTAAATTCACATACGCCTCTTCTTTTTACATCCAATTAGTGTCTTCACCATTTTCTCCCGCCCGCTTATACGTTATATGTACATTGCACATGGAACTTTAACGCTAGCTTTTAGCTACTTTCTCACTTTATTATCCATGTGTTTTAAGCTTTAAGGCTTCACACATGCCATACACACCTCTGGTGATTTGTAATTTGATTATCCGAATTAAATTGAATCGGGCATTGCCCTACAAGACAAATAACTAATACAGAATACAAAGCATATACAATATGCATACTTTATGTACTTTTAAAATATCTCGACTCTTGTTTCTTGATTCCCGACTCTTGATTCTCGATTCAATTTTGATGAAAATAACTACAATTTTTTTCCTAGTAGTCAATCTAGTATATCTGATGAATGAAAATATATTGAATTTGGCATCATTTTTTATGATTGACGAGTAAATAGTAAATAGTTTGGATTTTGAATGTAAACGAGTTGAGAAGTTGATAGTTGAAGGATGCACGTGGTAAAATATTGAAAATTGAAATCCATCATTTTTTTCTGAGGAAGGAGAAAGGCATTTACCATCTACTATCTACATGTAAAATCACAAGGTACATAGTTTCAATCACATGGGAATGAATAATAAAAATCCAATTTCAATGATATGACGTTCGTTGTTGAATTTTAGAGTCAAAATTTGTCCAATATGAAGCATAAATTGAGCCACATGCCATAATCCATAATGCATATACGCTGGTTGTTTGAATATTTCATTTCTCGTCATTTTATGATTGGGAAAATGAATAAAATTATTCACCTTCTGTATCAACTATCAAGTTTCAAGTGAATTTGTACAAACTAAAATGAATGATAATCTTCGGTACAATTTTATTTGTCCTTCTCAATTTAAAAAAAAATGACTTATCAAAGAGAATTATCACACAACTGAAATGTGTAATAAATGTATAAATGTTTATTTCGTTAACCAAATCAGTAATTTTCAGACATGTTTTCTTCTCCAAAGTTTTTTTTGTTTTGTGCACGTATAAAAATATTAAAAGGTTACTGTAACAGATGATATAAATGGAGCAACTTGGTACAATATAAAATAGACAATGGAGCATTACTTCATTTATTATTTTTAAAAGTGACGTTGATATGAAAAGAGCAATTTCTTACTGTTAAGAAGGAGCGTTTATTTGGTTTAGATATCTACGCTTGTTGAGTAATTCTAGTAACTAGTAAAGAGACAAGAGTGAGCGAGGGTTTTCTTTCTTCGTTTCTTATTTTTTCCTTCATGAAAATATCAAGTTGAAGGGAGGATAATGGAGTTTGATGTTTTGATTGTTTTCTCAAAGATAGTCGACTAGACCTCTCAGCATGCGGTGACATTAAGGCGTGGTCTATTAGATCCAACTCTAACTCCACAACTTGCAACTAAATCAGTACTTGACACGCCGTTGAATAACTTTTCTGATTCCAAATGAAACTAAAAACTTTCATCTGTCTCTAGGTTCTAGTTTCTAGTTTGTAACCAAAGTGTTCAATATCTTTTCTACAGTTCTTATTCTTAATTTGATTGCCCATTTACTCACTGTTTTTTGTACTACTGATATTTTATGCATAGTACATAATACATAACGTACACAGTACAAAAGCATTAGCATAATTTTGCGTTACTGTGTTACCTAAAATCAATTTCAATTTCTAATCATAAAAACAATCGGCTTGTATTGTGTACGGTGTGATGAGCGTCTTTTGTACCTACAAATTGTCCTTTTACCTCTTACGAAAGTTGTGCCTGTCTCTGTCTCTTTTCTGCTGATGTATCTGTCTGTCTGTCTATCTCTCTTGTTTTGTGAGATGGAGAGGCAACAGGCAACCTTCAAACTCTCAACAGTTCTATTTATTATGCTATAGTCTGCTGAAAAACTGACAAGTTCATTTCCCATTCAGCATTCTATGGTTCTATGGAAATTAGGATGGAGCTTGACAAAAGAATATTGAGAACTGAGAAGAGATGTGGAAGAAAAGGAAGTTAAAAGTTAAAGGACATTTCTTTCTTTTTTCCTTTGTACACCTTTCCATCTTTTTCCATCTTGCTCATGTGTATCCCTTTTTGACGATAATGGTACGAGAAAAAAATGAGAGAAATGGCAACTTTAATGACCGAGTCTCGAGTCTCTACGAATATTTATCTATCTGTTTTTCTGTCCCACTATTTGTTATTTGTGCATATTCCCTTAAAAGTTGGGGTAGATAATTTATTTACTGAATACTCAAGTCTCGAGTCTCAAGTGGGTACATTATTCTTGTACAAAGCACTCAAATTTACTCGATATTCATCTCCGTTGTCCATTGTGTTACTTTTGTCTTGTTTTGATTCCCACATTCACATCACTAACTGGAGAAAAGCAACGTTTATGTATTATTAGAATCTAGAATCTAGAATCTAGAGTCCGTCCAGAGTCCAAAAAACGTAAAGCACATTCTGTTTGTTTATAAGTAACAGTTAAAAATTCATTACTTTTTGTGCCTTTGAAGGTCCATTCATATCTATTCTCCTTTATTCGTCACTACTCACTATTCACTATCCTTTCGCTTCTCGTGTTTTGTACGTTGTATTTTTTTCCTTTGTTCTTGGGACTCTTATTTTATTAGTTTATTTGTTCTGTTTTTGTGACTGAACCAAATCATGTGCAATGTACATACGAACGACATTGGCAAAATTCACTGTGTAGTTACCAGAGTAATTGCTCCGGGTTTTATGTCAGCAAATACATTACTGTACAGTGTACACTGTAGGCTGTAGACAAAAGGAATATAATGTATATTATGCATATAGCTTAAACAATAATATACATCCGTTTGTTTTTTCCATGTAGAATGTAGAACTCCAAGAATTGTTCTACGTTCTACACATGGGTATCATCAACATCAACTTCCAGATTCCAGACGACTTTCTGTATTCTGTATTATATGCTCTGTATTCTGTGCACTTTTAACATTGCACATTCACCATTATTTCATTATTCCATTATTTACCGTTCTGTTGGCTGTTGACTGTCTTTGTTTTCCTTTTTTTTTCTATTTTCTACTGGTTACTTAGGTTCCTCATGTAGAAATGTACATGGATTTTTTACCGCTATACTTTATATTATTTGATTCTGTATGCTTTTTGTATAACGAGCAAGTCATGTGGAGCTTATACATTATATTATGTAAAAATTTTAGAATATGTAGATATGTCTTGTGTCTTGTGCTGATAAAATCCCCACATCATGATTATCTGTTTTTGAAATATGGAGGCAGGAAAAAAGGGTCGAGAATTCCGAATTAGAATCCCAACCAGAACCAACTATCTTATATTTAGCATATTACGGTTCATTAGGAAAAGCTATAATGCATCATATATTATGTACATATCGAGGATCTACTATCTCTGTGGAGAATTGAAAACCATGAAAATACTTTCAGTCCGATTCCAGTATAAAGTATAAATAATTGTACATCTACATACTGCATACATTGTAAGTTGTAATACATTACGCTACATTATTCCTTATCTTGATTATTATTTCATAGTTCTTTTCCATAACCAGACACCAGACAGATGCCTGTTTTTTTTAGTTTTTCCTATTCCTTTTTTTATTTTATGGTCCTTTTTACTTGCCTTCAACAAGTAACTACAATAGCACACTCAAAATTCCAAGTTCAAACTGAATAAAAAGCCAAGATCAAGATGAAATATGAAATATGAACTACGAAGGATAGGTGAAAAAAAGGGGGAATTATCAATGTGTGTAGTTTGTACGCATATTAAGCAAAGCAAGGCAATATAATGTTAAAGAATATTCAAAATTAGAATTTAGAATTTAGAATGAACATAAAGAATAAAAAATGTACTTGTATATTTATTATTTATATTGTATAATATTTTGTATGAATGTGTTACTTCACAAGAAGTTATTTTAGATAGGACATGGGAAGATTTGCATAGAAACACATTACCCACTGAACATATATGAAGGGAATTGATGGAGTCTGTTTCAGGAATGGAGATTCAACCATTAAAATATATTGATATTGATATTGATGTACTATAGAAATTCATGGTTCAGGGTTGATCGTTGGCGCATCCTTGATGTATCTGTATTCGTATTTCAAAAATTACAAGAACATTGGAAACACCATATGAAATATGAATGTATGGGATAAATTACACTGGAATATTGGAGTGGTTCATATAATATACGAATATATAAATAATACAAAATAGTAGATAGTACAGAAGATAGAAGATGGGAAGCGTATCGGATATAATATAGAATACGGAATGGAATAGAGCAAGGAAAGGCCAAGAATCAGTTGGAAAAGTTTTTCTTTATCTCCGTATTCTGTTTCTTCTTTAGAGCTTCCTTTTCGTTCTCTCCTTCGTTCTCTTACGTTAGACGTTAGTCCGAGTTCATAGCTGGTCTGAGTTGAGTTGAGTATTGGGATGTTGGATGTTGAGATGGAGATTTTGTAAAAGTTGCCGCGATTAGGGGCGGTAACAGAGAGAAATATAAATTTTTTGATTTACAAACTTAATTATAGGTTGGACTGAATTAAAATAATACTATGATACTGCGATTCAAGAACCACCCACTTGAATCTTAAATGAGCTCTCCATAAGCATCTACAAACTACAATCTATACACTACACACCACACAGACTACAATCTACAGACAAATATATAAGTACCAGTGCGTACAGATATGGAGACAGAATGCAGAGAAAGAGAAAAGTCAGGGAATGATGGAGAATGGAGGAATGGAGGAGTATACATAGACACATAGACATAGAGCAGTACTTATTCTTCTTTGGGATTCTCATTGCTGGGATAGAAGAGAGAAGATAGAAGTACATAATATTAGATGGTAGTAGTAAAGAAATTACCAGAAAAAGAAGAAGTAGTCGTATTCGTAGTCGTACTTAAAGAAAAAGAAGAACTATGCTTCATCTCAACTTTGTTTCCTTTCAAATATCAAGTCAGGTTCTTCGAGTTTCTGTCTCTCTCTCTCTTGTTTGGTCAAAGTTGTTGCTTGTTGGGTTAAGGTAGCTCATGACTCGAGACTCGAGACCAACTTGAAAATACGGAACTGTGTAGAAAAAGCAAAAAAAACAGAGGTACATACTCAATATGCATATTACGTACTGCCTGTACATATAAAATATAAATACACGTATGCATAATTCACTTGACTTGAGACTTGACTATTGGTGCAGAGACGAGAGATGAGCCATTCTTTTTGTCAACTTTACAAAGAATATCCATTTATTTCTCTCCGTCCCTGTGGCTGTGGCTGTAGCTGAATTAGTACGAGTTTCATTTTGTGGAGTGTGTTAAGCGGAGAGGAGTTTGAATCATGTTCCTCTTTATTATCTATGCAATAACTTTTGACTGTATATTGTTACTGATGATGACTTCTCGGGCACGATTTCTTCTCTCTTGACTCTAAACTCCAAACTCTAAATCCAAATTTAAAATCTTGAATCTTCAAGGATTTTACTTCTTATCCTTTTATTAAGTTTGTGAATAATCTACAGAATACGGAATGTTAGTTGAAATCAACCGAGTGGATTTTCTATCTTGTACTTGCATTTAAGCACTTTGTATTATGAAATGACCACTTCTCTTCTCTTCAGTGTATAACGTATAAGCTCGATATATGCAGTTGTTAGTGTTTGCAATCGAGAGTCTCGTCCATTCACTATAACATTCGAGAGTCTCGTCTCGAAAATTCTCCATGCTTAAGTAAATGGGCGAGACTCTCGATTGCAAACACTAGCAGTTGTTCAATATTACGACGGACACATATGCATCAACTAATGTTATTATTACATGAATACTTGTTCAAGCTCAAAACTCAAAACTCAAAGCTCAAGAATTCGTATAAATGAATTCATTATCGTTCACAGTCACATTCATTGTTTTTCAACCCCATCATTATCATGCACAGTTTTAACTACAAACTACACATCTGATGGACACACAAGTCGTAAGACTCTTTTTTCTCAACTATTCAACTACTCGACTAGAGTTACAATTCCAGTTTGGAACAAGAATTTCCTTCAATATATTCAGTTGCTCAACGTACATTGGACATTGGACATTGTAGACTCTAGACTTAAAACTATGCAATATATTGTACATAATATAAATGTTAGCAATGAAAAAAGTAGTTTCCATCCTTTTTTGAAAAAGGCATGTGAACTTGAATACTTGAAGACTTCAAGAGTTCTGTTACAACTGATGTTTGATGATGACTAAACACTGAGCATGGGGAAAATTCAAATGGAAATCTGGAGGTGGAAATAGAAAGTACTAAAAATAGTATTACGCGTTCCAGCATGTATAATGTACAGTGTATAGTTTTATTCAATCCTTTGTGCATTGAAAGGTAATGTTGAATGTAGAGAATAGAGAAAGAAAGAAAGAGGAGAGCAGAAAGTAGAAGAGTGGATGGTGAATGGTGGATGGTGGAAAGGAAGAAAGAAAGAAAGAAAGGGAGAATAGGAAAAATAGAAGGTTCAGATTCTGAATGGCGGGTCGTCATATTTATAGTAAATGGTGATTTATTAGCGATACACATTATGAAGTATGGAGAATGGAGAATGTAGACTGGTGGATGGTGGATGGATCTGGTCAAATCAAGATGAACGAATAACAAAATAGAGCTCGCGTGACTCAAATGATTACGAGAAAATCATTCAGGCTGTGAACTAACACTCTTATCCAGAGAACAGTGAACAGTGAACAGAGCATACGGGGAAAAGTAAACATAATATCCACATGTAGCAGAGAATGAGGTAGACATTAGAGTTTAGAGTTTAGACGCAGAGAAATATTACAAAAATATCAGAATCTGATTGAATTCTTTGAATTTCCATTTCGATTTAGAAATGTGAGCTAAAAATCTATATTTTTACCAACTAAAAATGAAAAGGATTATGGATTATGGGTATTACAGGACAACTACTGTTTTCTTTAGTATTAAATGGATGCTTATTCAATATACAAAATTCAAAAGGAACAACAAAGTACAGTGTACAGTGTACAATCTACAGAGCTCGCTGTTTTATTTATGAAAACACAGGAAATACATAATACATATTGTCTACTACATGTATGTTGTATGTGCTACTGTGTGTCCAGGTCCAGCATTTGTTCTCATTCATAATAATCATAATCACAGTCAATTAGACCCCACATACCCCATCATTTTTCTACCTGGTGTCAATTACAATATTACACTCATAGTTCATGCTCCTCTACTATATCTACTACATTATACATGATGAACTATGGACTGTGAAGTATTAGGTATGAGCCTCCTACATTAAAAAGTTATAGGAAAATGCTCGATGCTCGATATACGTAAAACTATAATATAGAATATAGAACATGGAATCAATTCCACCAATCTGACCATTTCCCTACATCCTACATCCTACATGCTACATGCGCTCCATTAAAAACAATAACAACTGTTTTTATGTACTGATAATAGCGATCGAATATTCTCTTTTATTATACCTACAACAAAAAGCAGAGCAGCACAGTTCGTATAATATAATATAATTATTATTAATGGTAGTGTTATTGGAAGATAATGTAAATAATATGTACGAATTACGAATAATGTAAATTGTAAATACGGAATACAAAATACAGAATACGTACATTCGACATACGACATTGGACATTCCAAATTATCATACTCTTGGATCAACATTATAAAAATTATTATTGTTTTGTTTACTTTGTTTCATTCATGATTCTCGCTCCTTCGCATATTACATACATTATACATAGATGTGTGAACGTATGTTGTATGTAGAATCTAGAATGTAGAAAAATAATTGAAGTAGAAAGAAGAAATATCCAAATCCAAATCATTACCTTTTTCCAGTATAATTTAATGCAATAATATTTACATAGAATAGTAATGTTTTTAGGAAATCCTTTTGGCAACCCTTTTCCTGGTAAACAGTGTTGATTTTTCCTGGTGAAGAAATTAAATGTTATTGCTCCTGCATATTCCATATTACATGTGAAATTTACATTACATTGTTAAAGTCGGGGGTTTTATTCATATGTGTCGTACAAACATGAAACCATGTTGAATGTTGGCTATTGCAAATACTACATACGACATACAAGTTGTAAGTTTTCGTGTACGTTGGATTAGTTTTATACTGTATAGAGATTCTTTACATTTGATAGTTTAATTTTTGTTTTATGAAGTACGAGAGACGTCTGCGGGATTTTATTCCAGTATAATTTATCAAGAGACAATCTCGGGTGATTAATTTAAATGGAGCAGGCAGCCAGTCAGACAGGATGGATGGATGGAAAGGATTCTTTCTAAACTCTAGAATCTAGAATCTAGGAAAATATACACGTAGAGTTTAGAGTTTAGGACTTTGAGAGTTTAAGAGTTTGCAGTTTAGCGTTAGTATAAATTAAATTGGTGGCAAAGACTTGACTAAAACTTTACCAGCCAACAGCCAACCCACAGCCCACAAGACCTTGATTACATGTGTGTTTGCATTTCAATTAGCCTCGTGCATAGTTTAAGTAAGTAAAGAAGGAAGGAAGGAATGAAAATATCAAACTTTGAGCTTGTAGTCCTATGTGTTGTCCTTTGCATGTATCATGTTTTTAGCTAGAATCTAGAATTCATTCTTTCTCTTGACTCTTGAACATGTACAGTGTACAATGTTCATGATATTATAGTCAGATGGATGATGGACGATGAGCGTGAGGCAAAGAAGACACATGCAAGCACGATGAACACTTTATGTGAATTTTAAACCCGAATCCCGAATTGACATGAAACCCATCAGCCATCAACGAGTGCGGAAATATTAAAAGTAAAGTAAAGTTTCTCTCTGTGTGTGTATTTACACGTATTTAAGCAAAATATAAAAGACAAGTTTGGACTTTGGACAGGGAAACATGGAAACATGCAAATTTATAGAATATTCAATGAATGAAATGCGAATTGAAACGTACAGAGTATATATATATATATATAGGGACGGAGAATCTACGCTGTACTACACTCTACACATGTCATCCACCACACTGCATTAGACATTTACTCCTACTACTTGTCAAAATGTAGATGATATAAAATATAAATTGTTAGAGGTACCATGTACAATGTAAACCTGTCTACATTCTACATGTATGTCGTGTGTATGTTAATGTATTTAAAATGTAGGGATCTATATGAACAGAATGAACAGTGAGCACAGTGAAGAGCCGTGAGTCGGTGCACCTACACTATACAAAGTATACTGTATAATTACCATGTGTGGGCAATGACATTTGTTTAATATTGACATTCGACTGTCTTGTGTCTTGTGAAACATGAGTGAAACTTTTGGATTTGCATGATCGAAAGAGCCCAAGTTTTTTCCTCTCTTTCTCCTTTTCTCTCTTCTGGGGTTTCTCCCCTAATCAAATCCATATGTGCACATTTACATGCTACATTGGAGATTGTACATTGTACATGCAATGCTAATACAATATATGTACAATAAAACTTCACCGTCCATTATTTTCTCATTGAAATGCGAGTTTTGCAAACCGAGAAATATTTAACAGAAATAACCGCCTCTCTACTCAATACTCAATACTCAATGCTTAACACTCAACACTCGACATCCAGTACACACTAGCGAGACGTGTACAGTGTACATTATCTACATGTAGGATCAGACTTTCAGACTTTTCTCTTCAACCTGTCCACTGTTCACCGTCCACCAATTCACACATACACATGACACATGCAAAGACAATAACGACGGATTGTAAATGGTAAAAATGAAAAGTATTGTTTGTTTGTTTTTCCTTCGCCCAGAATGTTCTTGTGCACTTTAGACAGGCTGACATTCTAGTTTATAGTGTAAATTGTATATCATAAAATGTATAACAATATAATATTATATTATGGGCACTCAACTTTTTCTTGTGGTCGCTTGGATATATGGTATTTGGTATGTTAGGCGTTCAACTTGAACACACTCACTCTTTACTCTTGATTGTTTATCCTGCGGGGAATCGCCAAGTAAATACGTGCAAACTTTGGTCATAATTCATAATGCACGTTTTAGGAATTTAATATGCATCTTAATTATTAATGTCTTTATTCTTGATTCATTCATTCAAAATTCAAATAGAGCGAATTCTATAGTACATTTTGCATTGAGTCATTGAATCAAATTATTCTTTATTATATCAATGAAATGAGTCTGCAAACACAAACACAAGCACCAAAACAAAAACAAACACATTTACATGATCAAAAGGAACTGTAGTTCTGTTTTTCCTTATAATTCAAATGAAGACATTGTAACCAATTTTGCATTAATGTATTTCATATTTATCGCAAGATTTGATGTTGTCTTAGTTTATTCATTGTTTGACTACAGAAAAGCACACAAGGCAAATATTCGTAATTTTTATCATGATGAGGTTGTTTTAAGCTCCATGTACAAGGCACAATGTACAATGCCGACAAACTTTCATGTGCGTGGAAGATAGTTTATAGATAGATAAAAAGATAGTTGAATTGCGTAATGGATTATGGAGAAAGGTGAATAAATGTGTAGTCTTAAAGTGCCATTAGGTTCTTGGTAATTATGTCATCACCTGTCAACCACCTTGAACATGACGTTTCGACGTTTCTGTTCAATGTTCGGTGTTTCATGTTATCGCAAATTCCATTTGATTGTGATCACTGCATTAGTCTAGTAGTCGATCACTCGATCACTCAATATTCAAATTTTGAAATGTACATTCTGAAATGCACTGCACATGTTTGTCTGTCCATGTTTATTCATGTACAATTTACATTGTACACATGTGAAATTCATAATGCTCCAACCAATCCAACCTCTTAATGGAGTTTAACAATAAAAACAAAATTGCTTTCATTCCTAGTTCCATTTCTATGTTTAGATATTCACGTAACTGGGATAATTGAATCATTTAGTTAAGTAAACATTTGGTTCATGTCTTTTAATATTTCAAGTAAAAGTAAACAATAAACAATATTTCTTTCCTGCTGTGTTTCATATATGGAATATGGAGCAAACAAATGGAAATATAATAAAGCAGAACAATATGCAGTGTGCATAGATTTCCAGTTATAAGCTTTACATAATATTCTAATATCTAGTGGTGAGGAATTTTAAACTCCGTATATATAATATATAACATAATACGTCCTTGTAAATTCTTTTCTTGTTATGAATATTTAACAAAACGGATGATGGATGACGAATGACGTGTCCTTGTATGTTGTAAAAAACTACAGTTTTTTAGAGAAACGGATGAAAAAACGGTAAAAAAGTTTATTACGTGTTCGTCCTACTACGGTTATTATTTGTGAGACAAAAAGTAAAGAAGGAAAGTTTAAACGTAGAGGAGTTGAGATTTGAGAGGAAAAAATAAAGCTTTGTTAAATACATTTACTATGTATTATGTACTATAATAAATATGGAGAATGGAGAAAAAGGCAGATGGAGACAAGATAGGAATATCGGAATAGGTTGGAAATTAGAAAAGCAAAAATATGTTATAACGCCCGTTCCAGCCCAATCCATGTTTGCGGGAGTTTAAGACCCTGCAAGTTACAAGGGTCATCTCCGTATCTCTAGTCTCTTCACTTTTTGCTTAACATGGAACACGAAATGACTAAACGTTGGTTCTTGTATGTTGTAGAGTATTTATGATTAGCATTGAGCATTGAGCATACTTGTTTCCTTGTTCCTTGTTAATTTCATCATTTTCA
Organism: Sminthurinus aureus; assembly: GCA_034698265.1. NCBI lineage: Eukaryota > Metazoa > Arthropoda > Collembola > Symphypleona > Katiannidae > Sminthurinus > Sminthurinus aureus. The sequence continues at coordinate 13,753 of JAQGBH010001430.1, read as the reverse complement.
TTCTTGACGTTGCTCCTTAATTTTCTCGAGTCTTGAGTCTCGAGACCTCGAGATTTTGTATTACAAAGTTCCAATTTTCTCCAGACTCTTGACTCTAGATTCTAGACTCTAGACTCCAGACTTTGTTAATGGGGAAAGCATAATATAATAAAGCGTCCATAAAAATATTATGCTCATTTACCAATCGTATACATTATTATTCATTTAGAGAAGGATTTTACACAAAAATTTGGACTGAAAAAAAAGTATTTTAATAAAATGTTTTCAAAATTTTGAATACAGATTATTATGATATCAGAATTATCGATTATCATATTGGAAATTAGCCACTTTTGAACTTTTTTTTTAATAAATTCATTGTTTTAAGTAAAATTTGTTTCATATAATGTAAAATGATACGGAGGTACGTAGCTTTCTTTAACCACGTAATATGTATTCTTAATATTTTCCAATAAACGAAAGTTTTCAACATCCCTCTTTTGCTGACATTGACGATTTATGCACAGTTTCCAGCCTCTCGTCTCATCATCCCACTTGATTCTAATAAATTTTAAAATAAATGTGAGCCGCAGTCTTTATTGCTTACTGATTCTTGTTAAGTGCGCACATACTGTGAGTATACATAGCACTATTTTAGTTTGTTGGTTGTTTTATGTGTATTTGTGCCGTACTCCTTGTTCCTTGTTCCTTGTTCCTTACATGTCGTGCATGTATGAAGCATGTGACCATATTTTTGATTATATAAAAAAAGTACATGTGGAAACGTGGAAATTGGAAATATATGCAGAAATTAAAATAACAATAACAACAATTAGTAGCAGAAAGCAGAGAAGCATGTATAATATTGTACATGTTTATTATAAATTATAATGTAATATTATATCATGTGATATGATATGGTTAGGTTGTCATCATTTTGAATTTTGAGTTTTGAGTTTTAAGCCTTGAGTGTACACTGTAAACGAGGATCCGAGATCCGACTACATGCTTAAACGTGAGTTTTAGGAAAAGATGAGAGACTCAAGAATCAAGTAAATATGGAGGGAGGAGAGGATTATCAATTACATGTACATGTATATAAGCACACTATGCAATTAACTTGAAGCTACTCCTGCTGTTTTTGTGTTTCTTTCTATGTGTGTTTGTGTGTGTGTGTGAATAAAAAGGAGGCTCGTTAGCGATAAAGTAAAGGGATGGCCAATAAATTCTGATGAGATGTGACGTTTAACTTGAAAAGATTTGGAAAGAAGTATATGCAAAAGCCGCAATCTTGATTCTCTTAATTGAATATAATGAGGAAAATATCAGTTATGCAGGAAAGGAGTGTGGAGTTTAGAGTTTAGAGTTTTGAATGTCGAGTGTGGGGTTATAGAGTACAAACACAAAAAAATCTACTGGTTTCATTTCAATATGCCAATTTTTAAGAGGAATCCTCTAGTAATTTGTAATTGAATCTGCACACATTCATACAATATACGATATACGATTCAGTTTCAAATACTCAATAAATTACCTCATCATTCATCATTTTCTAAACTCTACGCTTCAACTATCAACCATCAAAAGACACTTGATTTTATACGTATAAAAACTCTATAATCAAATCCCTTTTATTTCTTTGTGCAATTGTAACTTTTGCATTTGAAATTTGAATAACTTGCTACATCATTTTGATTATTATTGATTTTTCTAAAGAATCAGAGTGAAAAATGAAAAGAATAGTGGTATAAAATGACTTTGTACTTTGGGTTTTGGGCTAAGGGAGAAATTGTTGGTGTTGATATAACAAGGTAAATAATACTTGTTTCTTGTTTCTGCTTCTTGAATATTCTTGAGTTGGTTGGGTTCATTTCTCAGATGTGCCGATAGAGGCTGCAGTCGTTGTTTGCTTAGGACTTCGGCTTAGGCTGGAGATCTCTCTTTCTCTACTATATTATATTATATTATGCTACTAGAAGAACTTGTTGTTTTCATTCGTTCATGCTGTTGAAGCTGGAGCAGATTTTTCATACGACAAATACTCTTGATTCTTGATATGACTGTCTTTAAAACTAGCTTTTTTTGAAAGTGAACAGATTAAAAATGTTACGAGTTTTATGTCCTTAAAAAAATAAGTTTCGTACTCAATTTACTTAAATTTAATACAAGTTTCTTGTATCATGTAATCCCGATAAATCCGAGTTCCCCGCTTAATGCGTAATGCAAATGAAAAATAATGCTTCAGCTCAATTTGAAAAGGGATTTGAGGTTGAAATATCAAGATTGAGGAATATTTTACTTAAAAATAGCTTAGAATTTGGATTTGGATTTAGAATTTAGATTATTACAAAAATTCAAAGTGTTTTAGAGAAATGTTTAATTTAACATTGAATAAAATGAAGGTGGCTGGAAAACTTAAAACTTGAAGCAGATATTTTGAAAGAAGGTTTAGAATTTAGAGTAAAAAGAGTTTCGTTTTTCGGTCAAGTTGATTTTGCGAGGCAGTATCGAGCAGGAGCAAAAAATAGGGGAAATGGGTGTACTTGTGGGTGTTGATGCTCCCTCCTTTGGGATAGTTAGGAGGGTCTGTGAGCATTGATACTCGTCGGTTGGCCGTGGTGAATACTACGATCAAGTCTACTACTTTTGTTTGGGCGTGACATTTGAAGGAGGTTCTGGGCGTCATTCCGAATACACCTCCATCAATACTTCTTTAGCCTCCCTATCACTTTGACCGCCTTACCCCCTTTAGCGCTCAATCTCTTACTCGCTCTCGTTCTTTCTCCCTCTCTAGCTGGTCTGAGTATAGCTGTATGCTCTATGCTCTATGCTCTATGTAGATGGATGGCCTCTGTCTTGGTAGGTTTAGTACAGCGTACAGAGTCGTACAGTAAAAAGAGATTTCATGTATACTGCCACAATAAAAAAGTATACGTATTTCCATCTGTACTGGATCTGTATGTTTATATACTAAATTTTATATGCTCTCTCATGAACATGGTCAATCCCTGCTGCTTGCTTGCTTACACATTGGTCACACATACTAGAGCAGACCATTGTATATTATATTCCATGTGATTCCTCATCAGTACCAAATACCCAACAACAAGCAAATAACAAGGAGCAAGCTCTTGCACCAAACCTCCTGCACTGTACAAAACCATACCAAACTATACACGATACAGAGCAAAGGCACTGGCTTTGGAAATCCTCGTGAGTTTCAGTCAGTAAAGATACGAGGAGAAAGACTGACATACCAAGAAAAAATCTAAATGAGTAGGTTTGAGGCTTGAGCAAATTTCTGTTCCTCGTCTACTATACACATTATACATTAACCATACAACATACACTGTGTTTTGTCCTCTCTTTTGGCTGTCCCTTCCTTTTCTCTTAAGGAAGGAAGCAAGTTTTCCAAACAAGGGGGACTCACCCAACACCAACAAAACAACAACTAAACTAAACTAAACTTGAATTGAATTATATTGTGAACCACGAGTAGGTAATTGAGCAGTGAAGAATCAGCAACCACTTGAATTATTATTATCATCATCATCGTGTAAATCTAAAACCCTCGAATTCGGAGACACGTAAAATGTATCATTAGAGGATACATTCATAGACATTCACTCACTCTCACAATTCAGTCCTTTATCATTATCTCCAAGTCAATCCTATCATCAGCACCACCAACAACAACAAGGGAAACGACAACAATAGTCTTATTATCAATTACTTGCAAATCTTCCTCCTTTATATAGACACAGACACACTTTATATAGATTTCTATCAGTGCAACTATAACAACAACAACTGAATAGTAACATCGTGATTGTGAACATTAACAATAAATATTTTTTTGGAATTTATATTATATTTATCAAAAAAACAGTAAAAGGAAGACTCGTGTTTTTGTGCAATTCTAAATTGTAATAGGAAATCTGAGTGTTGATAATTTTTGAAGTTTTGAAGTTTTGTGCTTCCTCGTGCTAAATTTTTAAAAAAAACTAAAAAAGAGGGAAGAGGAAAATGATACTGTCATAAAAAAAATGAAGAAAGAATACAAAATCAAATCAATTGACCAGCAGAGGAATGTTGTTAGTTGTTAGTGTTTAAGTTCATGTTGTTTGGACAAATGGACAAATAGTAAAATTACTAGAGTCTAGAGTACTAGAGTACAAATAATCAAGGGGAAATAATTGACAAAGCTGTCGATCAAAGTTTTCAACTTTTTCAATGAAATGATGATGGTAGACATAAACTATTACTAACTACTACTGGTAACAAGACGTGAAGAGGAGCTACAATTACAATTACTACTACTACTACTACTACTACAACTACAACTACTAGTCAAAGTCAAAACGGTGTGTAGATATATTAGACATACATGCACTTTTGGTTGACGAGTGAACGAGGAGCGAGAGATACAGTGTAATTTGAAGACTATTCAATTCTACATTCTACCTATTGATATTGATATTGATATTGATATTGGTGTGTTCTCAGTTGAATTCAGCTCAGCTCAATTGTCTATGTGGATGTGTATTTAAGCAAAGCTTGTCCATGAATGTGTACGCACACCTATAGACTATAGAGAAAGATAATAGTCAACAGTCAAGTATCAAGTACACAAGTCACTAAGCTACAAACTACTACTACAACAGAAGAGAAGAGCCGTGCATATCTACTTACGAGTCCATGTAAAGTAAAGTTGTGCATGTGTAATCAAACCATCAGTTAAACGAACTGCTGACCTATCATTATCCTACCTGTTTGTCACACGTAGCTCAACCTCTTATTCATCATTTGAGGCAATTCATCATCAAGCCAGCAACCAGTGGAAATTAATTGAATTTAATCTTATATTTTATACATCACGCACTCTCTCATTCATTCTTTCTCTCTCTCACTCTCTCGTTCTCGTGTTTTCCTCCATATCCTCAAGACATTTAATCTCCTTAATTTGAATTAGAGTGAAAATTCACAAGAACAAGAAAAAGAAAAACAAAAGTATCAAATATCAAATCCTTCTAACTTTACAATTTTAAATCTCTACTTTTACTCCACCTATAAAAAAATACTAAATCTTTGTGACTTGTTATTTTTTTGTATTTGGTGTGTATTTAAAACTCTTTTAACGATCAGTGTTAATTATCTAATCATCATATTGATCAACTTGAGACAAGAGTCAAGAGTCAAGAATCAAGAAGAAAAAGCAACAGAATAATAGAGAAATCAAGTACTATAAAAAACAATCATAATGTTGACGACTGATATTAACCCGGCCATTCGGCCTGATTTATACTCACACTCTCAGACTATGCTGGACAGATCGGTAAGCCTTTTATCATATAACCCTTGTACAACTATAGAAACAAGAAACAGCAGCTCATCATTTACATGTAGCTTTGTTTATCTTTCTGGTGTTATCACTGTACTCTGTACTAGTAGTGTTAACCTTATTGTTATTTTCAGGGTTTAGAGTGTTGTTGTTCCCTCAGTTGAAGAGTAAAGAGCAAATGTTTGTCTTTCATTTCCATTTCAATTATAATATGTCTTGTGCTAGTGTATATTTATAGTGCTGTATGACTAGTATGACTAATAGCCCGAGAAAAGTAAGAAGTGTAAGTAGTAAGTATCTAGAAGTTGTATCATCAATGCATGAGGATTATGTATCTGTTTCTTCTTCATCCCGAAAAGTGTGAACACAAGTAGTTAGTAAGTTGGGGAAGAAGAACTAATAAGCATAATAAGCTCATTCATGTCATATTACATTTATGTTACTGTCCAAACTCCAAACACAATAATATCTATCTCTATATTATACACTATACAAAGGCACAAGTTACATGTGTTCTCAACTTTTTTTTCCCATTCCAAGTTCTCACTAAAAGATCATATTTCTTTGGATTGTGGACTCTCTTCTCCATTTCCCTTTCTGGTTCTGGAATGGGGTATGAATTGAGTTGAGTTGAGTTGAAGGACCCTCGAAGATAAGATTCTAAACTCATTCATTCAATACCCGAATGGAATGGATTTCCATGGATTTTCAACGATTACTACTTTACTAGTTAAACCAAACCACATCTGAGCTCTGAACAAGTCTACAACTCACATCTCCTACCCTTTTCACTTTTCACATTCATTTTATTCTTCTGTATCTAGTACTGGAAACTAGACACTAGAAACTACAAACAACACTTATTACTTATGAATTATTAGTATTGGTATTACTATTAGGATTAGACGAGCGATATATAAATTTTCTTTCCCTACTTTTAAAATCTTCATCATCTTCAATTCTCAATCCTCAATGCTCAATCCTCGAGCCTCAACTTCATTATATTAGCTATTAAAAAATACAGTGATATTTGAAGTACCGATTTACATAAATTACATCATGTTTTATTCCTCGTATTTTTATCTTCCAAACTTCAAACTTCAAACTGTAAAGTCCAAACGGTAAAGTGTAATAATATAATGTGTTGGTACTTTGTAGGTGGTCAAGTGGTTGTAAGTTGTAATGTATGTTATATTGAGTGGAATTAGTAGATATTTAGTGAGTAAGTTCAATAAATAAAGTTCCCACTTGTCTATAAAAAGTTGTGTAAGGTTCTACATTCTACATCCTACATTTTACATTCTACAGGAGGATGTCGTATTACAGTGTGTGGACTCAAGATACAAGTTACAAGAATTTCTCCTTCTTATCTTGTTCTCTTTGCTTCTTTATTTTTACCGAAAGAAGAAAGAGGAGAGGAAAAGGTATGGATAGTAGAATCGAAAGGAGCCGAAAGGAGAAGGATCAAGGATCCCGTGTATCATTGGTTTATTATTACACAATATACATTGAAACCCATAGTTCTCTTGTCATCTCCTCTCGTTTCTTCTCTCTTCCATTTGGTTTTGGTTTTCGTTGCCCTTTTCATGAAAAATGAAAATCTTTTATATCCTGCTGAGAACTGAGAACCTTCTTTGGACTCCCTGGAGATTCAATATCACCACTTGAAACTTCAAACAGTTAACTTCACAGTCAGTTACCAATCAAATATTGTTTTTCTCTCACTTTCTTTCTTCCTATTTTTCCCGTTTGCCTGTTCGCCCTGACTTTTTTTGGTGCTTGTATCTGCTGTGTTCTACATCTGTATTCACTATCGGTATCTGTATCTGTATTATTGAAAGTCAAGACTGAGTGAACAATGAACAATGAAACTATGCAAATAATCATTAGTTATCCTAATTCACTTGAGTTTTGAAAAAAAAATCAATCATTTGATAATTCAATCAAGGAAAAGCAAACTCATCTAATTTCCAACATGCTTACGCGTGTTACATATTAATTCCAATATCCAATAAGCATTTCATTTCATGTTTTCTTCCGTTCTGCGTTAAAAGTCGAAAGTCGACACCAGTGTAAATTTTGTGGGATTTTTTATGTTTATTTGTAAAGAGTTTGTATTGAGTGTTCAAATTGTCCGCATATTATTTTGAAAGTAGTGAACATAATATTTCTGTAAAGTGTGTAGTGTGAGGGATATTTTAAATTTCAATTGAAAACTTGTATGAATTTATTTAATATTCAATATTCAAACATTGAAACGTTCATTCATTAATGCAATGACAGAATCCATAAACGTAATGGAATTTATTCAGGAATAATTTAAAAGTTTTGAACATAAACACTTGTCAACTAACCACGACTTTGTGACATTGATACACGCATTTGACAGTTGAATGAAAGCGGCTGTACAATTCTCGTGTTTTCCACTGTCTTGGCGTTGGTGTTGCTGTTGGTTTTGGTGAGGGACAGGAGACAACATGCAAAATAGTAACATGTATCTGATACGTGCAATTATAATGAGTGTTCATTGCGATTACGGTGAAACCATGGGATTTTTTTCTGCATGTATACTTTACACTATTCCAATTGAATCGTAAATGCATTAAATAACATTGCACTTTTACGTTTTTTTCTTCTATAATAGCTACTTAATTTTAGGCTTAAATTGCAATTTTCAGCACAGTTGAAAGTATTGCACCCGCATTAAAATGTTTAAGAGGTTCTCTAGTTTTACTCTAGTAAAAGTGTCCTCCATTGTATTGTTTTAAAAATGTACATTTCTGAATAACGAATTATTAATATTCCGGATTCAGGATAAATTAAGACAGTCGATTAGTCCATTCAGATTTCAAAGGTTTCAAATCTCAAATCATGTGAAAGAGGAGTAAACTCACGATTTGGGGTTGACGGTACTTAAAAAATCTTGAAGATTCGTCCGTCGTATTAATGCCAATTTAATTTTTCATTCTGTTTCCTTTTCATTCATTCAGAGATTGAGGGATGGACCGTGCTCAATATGAGTTCATCACGATGGTGTGTCTTGTGTCTGTTTTCTGTTTTATTATTGAGACGAGGGAATCGGCTAAAGAATGAAAATGAAAAAAGGAGTAAATAGTAACTAGTAGATACTAGATACATAATATTCATGCACAGAGAATAAAGAGAGAGAGAGACGAATATGAATATGAAATATGAAGATACGTGCAAGGAAAGTAGTAGAATTTGAATTCCAGTCAGTACTGAATAGTTGGCCGGTTACTGGTTAGCTTGTTGGTTGGTTGGTTGGTATTTGGAATTTGGTAGTGGTAGTTTGTAGATTCATAATAATAGTACTCGTCTTCTCCTGTTTCTTTTTCAATGGAGGATAAGAAAAAGATGGCTTCTGTCTAAGTGCTTGAATACATGCAATTATTTAATAATCTAGGAATCTGCATTAAATTATTGATGGACTGACAGAAAAAGAAGGAAGTGTATTAGTGTATGAGAATTCAAATTCATTCACATACTCCATACTCCTTTCTCTGCATTAAGCATCGAGCATTGAGAATTGAGTATGATATTTTGTGATATTACAAGACTATTTTCACTGTCTTGAGTCTCGAGTCTCAAGTCTCAGGAGTTCAGAGTCTTACAAATTCCGTATATATTCCATATTTCATTGCCTTGAAAAAATGGAGAGGTTTTATTTTACTTGATATGATATGATATATGATATCAGTCGGGCTCATCATGTGGAATCACTAATTCAAGAATGTCCGTTTTATCCCTTCATTACATGAATTTGGTTCTTTAATTGTAATAATACATCCAGTTGCCGACTATTTGTTTATAACTATATTCAATGTTCAGTGTGCAGTTGTTCTGTATCAAGTATATGTACTGGAATAAACATGATATTCAAGAACATATGAAGAGCTATTACGGATATAAAATGAGAAAAAAGAAGCAGATTAGACATTAGACACATTTCATTTGATATGTGCAGAAAAAATATCAACCATAGACTGGAGTTCATATAGTTCATAGTGAAAGGAACATTATGCATTGGTCATTGGACATTAGAGATTAGAGTCTCATAAACTTATTAACATGAGCTGTCAGCAAAAAAGTATTATTTTTTACATTTTCTGCCTCCTTCTTTTGTATTTTGTATTTTGTATTAAATCCGTAATTTAGCTCGAGTAAAAAACTGGTTTTTAATAAATCCAGTTGAACTTTATGGGCTTCTTTCTTACTTTCTTGACGATGTCCAATGTTCCAATGCACAGTGTGCAGTTTGGAGTGTAAGTAACCAAGAAATTCTAAACTTCTTGCTATTATTCGAACCTTATTATTATTCTTAATACTTAATACTTAATATCATCATAATTCCCAACTCGTAGCTCGTACATTGTTTATTGTTCATGTATGGTGTATGGAATTTACATTCATTTCTTGCCTTATTTATCCAAGTAATATCCAATTTAACAATAATCATAGACATGGAAAATATTAATAATGGTAATATTAACCAGAGTGCTATAATGTCTAATTTCTGTACAGCGGGGAATGGGAATGATTGCTATTTTTAAAAATGCCCATATCTACTGTATACTTTTCCAACCCTTTTATTCCCCAAATTGGCGGGGGAAATGAATGAAAACGTAATCATTTAAGATATTGTCTTTCACCAAATTAATGAGTAATGAGCTACCATGATACTATGATATTTTCCTAGTTATTGTATAATATTGTAGTTGTTGGTAGTAATTACCTATTACCTCAAAATTATTATGTGGATAAATAGTACTGTTAAATAGTAAATGAATGAAATTACACCTACTAATTCCTGGCCAATTATCAACATTCTTATTCTTATTCGTATTCGTAGATTACACAGTAAAAAATATATGTTTGAACATCTTGAGTACGCAATACACAAATAAATAACCATCAATATTACAAATATATATTTATGTTTCTAAATTTATATCTCACCGGTGGAATTTGGAATTCGGGTGTGATTTTAAAAATATATTATGTTGGTGTTCAGGTGAATATGGAATATTATTTCCGTTGGTATTGGCATTTTCAGTAATTTTAGACCGTGTTTAGTGTGTAGTATTGTGGAAGTTTTTGATGGGATATGGTGCATGTTTCACACACGCATACACACATACAATCATTCATGATAATATTATGTATAATTTTAGGCTGAGAGTTGAGAGTTGACAATTGACAATAGAAAAAGAAATACAAATAGAAATAAGCTGATCCAAGTATGTAAAAGTATGTATTGAGTATAACAAAGTAGTAGAAAGAATTATTTACCCAAAAATACTCTCAATTTGACACCAGGGAGATGCCAATGTTTCTTTTGACAAGATGAATAATGCTACAAAATCTACAACCAACCACCCGAGGTTTTTTTGATCAACTGTTCCATGTACTTTTGTGAGGAAGTTCAGAATGCAGGATACACAAAAATTCCATGGGACTGTTGGTTGGTTGGTTGTTGGTTATAATTTATTTGTGAGCTTTGAGCTTTTTGGTCCATTGACATTGTAAGTGCGGATAATAATGATGCTTACCCACTGCCACCCTCACATTTCTATTCCAGCATTGAGCATCGAGCATTCAACATTGTCGAGTATGACAATAAAAATGTGTATCTGTCTCCCTCCATTCTTCTCGTAGACTACGAGTATCGAGTAGAACCGTATGAAATTCTATTACATGTATTATGTACTAGATGAAAGTGAATTGTGGTGAAGAAGGTCTAGTGTCTAGTGTCTACTGTATAAAACATACCATGTACAATGTAGTTACAAACACGTGGAAGAGGCTTCAATAATTACACACAGCTTGATGGTAGCTTGTAATATTGTAATATTTTTATTTTTTATACATTGTACTTTGTACATAACCCTATAAACTATAAAACTGCAGTTCTATTCTCTGTAAAGATTGCGCATAGTGCAGGACGAGGCTTTTCCTTGTCTGTTTATGCATCATGTATGACGTATGATGATTATCTATCAAGTACAAAGGACAGAATTTTTTGGTTGACTAAGAATACATAGATATACAGTAGACTAGAAGGAAGAGGAGGAGGAGGGTTGTATTTTTTCGGTGTATTCAGTGCAGAGTGTTTGTCTGCTTATCTGCTTGTCTATAATAGTCCATAATCCATATTGAGCCCATGTACTATCATAATGAACAAGTGTGAGTTTAAAATCGACAATCGACAGATAGAATAAAATATAAGATGAGAAATATGTTTCCATAAGCGCTCACTCATCTGCATTCTAAATTCTACATTCTACACTTGTAAAGTTTTGGAAGGAATTTTTAAAGAGCCTATCTTTCACTTTATGTGTGTTGTCTGGATTATGAGTCCATTGTTTGTACGCTAATCGAAGTTAAGTAGTTGGGTATTTGTAGGTGTAGGCATGATACTGATGTGTTATGTAATACTTGTAGTTTGTAGTACTAAAGAGAATCCGAAATTTTTTCCCTTACACTCATTCACTATATTTCACTTTGTCTCTCCTGTCTCCTGTCATAGTTATCTAGTGCCCAGTGTCTAGTGTCTAGTCGACTACGATACATTTGAGCATTGAGCATTTGAGGGATTAAAAACTATAGATGTATCATATTTTTTACAAAGCAGTTTTTCCAACTTGAACTGACACAATTGAACGGGAAAGCAGAGAAGGTAGAGAAGAAGAAGGAAAAAAAGAGGCGATTTGAAAAAACACGACACAAAATAATGATTTTCATGCATGCAATCGGAACGCACTGTTTTACACCAAGCCAAGCACCAAACTCCAAGTACGTGTCTGTGTGTGTCTGTATTACTCTCTGTTCTGTTCTCTTGTGTAGTGTTTGGAGTTTGGAGTTGTGAGTTTTGATAGATGAAAGGAAAAGCTTCTAAAGCCAAGGGGATTTAACATGGATTTGTGTAAAATGTATACAATATACAGTGTAGAGTGTATAGTTTACTAATATTATTCCGGGAGAATAAATGTGTGTATCTGTATATCAAAACAAAAAACACCATCACCATCCAGTCTATCATATCTATCTGTGTATTGTGTGTTGTGTATTGAGTATGTACATGTGTAAGTGATATGAGAGAGAGAGAGAGGACCATGAAGAATGGGCCATTATTTTATGCCAGGATTCCTCACTATATAAATCATGGTGGTAGCTTTACAATCAACTTATCTCCTTACATAATAGCCTCCTCATCCCATTGGCTCAAACTCTCAAGTTGAACTAATCGTAAATGTACAAGTCAAGTCAAGTTATGATCAAGTCAACTATGGCCGTTCCTCGTTCTCGTTCCTTCTCCAGCCAGCACACACAAATAATCCACCTATACAAAATACACAATACATAGTAAACACCAGTATACCAATCCAATACAAAATATTATGTACATACACAAAAACTCAAAATATCCTATCTGTCTCACCTACAATCTACACTCTACAGCTTACACTCTACACTTTCTATTGAATATAGAATATGGACTATAGTCATCATTACAGTATTCTGAATTGAAAATCCTAAAATTCAAGTCCAAATGCCAAATGTTCAGAGTCCAGTCCATAGAGCATTATTTAGATTTTCAATCCTTATGTAGCTATTTTACATTCATTCCTTTATGCATTGTACATATTCATTCTATATTCCATGTTCGATGTTCTATACAGATGCTTTTGATTTTTGATACATAGTTTCAAGCAGAGACTACAAGTTGTAGTGAGTATTTTTCTATACTGTTTTTTGTATCATCATAATCGTATCGTTCAAGGTGTGGCAATGTTTTTTCTCGCTTTTTATAATTTCCAAAATGTACCATACATCATAAAGCATAGAGCATATAGATTAGAGTGACTATAGCCACAATACACAATACTGAATAGACAATAATAACAAGAGGTTCAGACAACAGAGCCGTGAACAATCGACATCAAATTTTTTGGAAGTGTTTCTGTTTTCTGTTTGGTGTTTTGGGTATATACTGTTTTTTTACTATTTTCAAATCAACTTTACAATTATTCTGAGACTCTAGAATCTAGATTCTAGATTCTAGACTGTAGTTTGTAATGATCAAAAAATGTAATAGAAATCGACATTTATTTTTTCATTTCGTCTTCCTCTTTTTCTCAACTTCAACTTGAACTAACTTTTGTTCAAGCTCAAAAGTTAGTCATTTTTTATCCTCCGTTTCATGTTTATGTAAAAAAAAAAGAAAGAAATTTGTTACGGTCTTCTGTTTTGTTTTCTGTTTCTCCATTATGTTTCAGTTTGATTACAAAATTCGGGATTGCTACTACATACATACTACACTTGCAAAACTACTGTATAATGGGCCATTCACATTGGACCTTACGTAAGTTACGTATCCACCTCCGTAAGGATTTTGAAGCGTATACGTAAAAA